>CAUYTI010065960.1:0-60207 GCA_963575145.1 Galago senegalensis
GGGCGCCTGTGGTCCCAGCTACTTGGGAGGCGGAGGCAAGAGACTTGCTTGAGCCCAGGAGTTGGAGGTTGCTGTGAGCTGTAATGCCACAGCACTCTACCCAGGGGGACAGCTTGAGGCTCTGTCTCAAAAAAAAAAGAATAAATAATTCTATGAGGTTAAATTATTGTTTATATGGTTATTGTTGCTAAATGGACATCAAAGTGCACAACATCTAAGGATAGCTCTTATTTCATTCCAGTTGAAGCATATCATTAGATAAATTTTACAAAGATAATCACCTTTGTATTCCTCTATATAACTTGATTAAACTTAATATTAGGTGAACTAATACATAGTGAATTTTCTGACATTTGAACAATAATAAAAATAGATTTTTTTTATAATTAACAAATGGTTATGGGCATAGATATTTATTTCATGTCCTATTCTTAAGAAACTTAAGAAGTATTTTCTACATTTCATGTTAAACGTGCTCATTATGGTTGAAATGAACACAAACATTTACCTGTTCACTTGCAGTATAGGAGGTTGGAACATTAGAATTATACAAATAATTACTTTGGAACTGAAAAAATAATACACTCAGTGGAAGCACAATGTTCAATAATAAGAACATTATGTTCTGCTTTAGAAAACCTGTTCAGAACAAATATATATACTTTGTATAACAGTATCAGTCAACAATCTCAAAAATACATATACAAAAATATATGTACTTTGTATAACAGTATCAGTCAACAATCTCCAAATTGGCAACGGTTAATATAAAAGTAGAAACTTTCTCTTTCTTCTCTCTTTCTTTTCTTTCCCTGTAGTTGACTAGTTGACAAGTACGTAATAAAAAATAAAATATGGATCTTTCAGTGAATGGTAACTAACATTTACCAAGCAGGTATTAAGCGTGAATCATGGAGAAAAGCACTTTTACTAAGTGCCAAGTCAAATTTAACCCTCAAAATAACCTTCCCTGATAGTTGCTATTCATCTGCCCAGTTTATAAATGGAGAAACTGAGGACTACAGGATGTAGTGGATTTATTTATTGCAAGTGCCTACTCGTTCCTTTCAGAAGGGATCGCAGGTTTGGACAGTTATGCGATCTTTATGCATGAGTCCATACTCTGAGCATCTCCTCTAAGACTAATTTATTTTAATAGATCTGATACCAGTAACTGTGCAAAATTACTTCTGGGAAGTATTTACTCGCCAATGGCAAAGAGCACAGGAAGAAATATTTATTTTTAGCTTCTTTCTCTGAGTGTATTTGTGTCTGAGCAACAAGATTGCTTGCAGTTCAAGGGGCTATCTGAGGATGAAACTGACTGACTGTGTGAGCGTGGTAGATTACAGAGGTGGAGTAAACCCCGCATCCGTGATAACACCTGTTTCCCACTGAATGAACCAGCACTGGAAGTCATGCTGCCTGAATTGTCTAATCAAGTTTTAGTCACTTTGAATCAGGATTTCTTTCATATGTAACCAAAAGTGTCCTAACTGAAATGGAAGTTATACTGGTCAGGGTTCTCCAGAGACACAGAACCAATACTGGGTATAGAGAGAGACGGAAATGGATTTATTCTAAGGAATTGGTTTACATGCTTTGGGAAGATGAAAGTCCCCATATCTTCAGGACGATTCACCAAGCTAGAGACCCAAGAAATCTCATGGTTTCGTCTTAGACTAAGTCAAAAAGCCTGAAAACCATCCAAGCCACAGGTATAGGTTCAATCCCAAGGCCAGGAGGCTCAAGACCAGAAATGAGCCCACATTTCAGTTTGATTTGAAAGGCAGGAACACAGGAAGAATTCTCCCTTACTTAGAGGAGGGTCCGATTTTTTGTTCTTTCAGGGCTTCACCTGATTGCCTAAAGCCTACCCACCTTATGCAGGGCAATCTGCCTTAATCAGTCTACCACTCAAATGTTAATGTCATCTAGAAACGTGCTGGCAGAAGCACTTAGAACAATGTTTCACCAAGTATCTCTGCAACCCATGACCAGCCATGGGACAGGAAGTTGCGGTGGCGATACAACCTTGGTTCACCCAGAGGAAAAAATCCTCCTGGTACAATAAGCGTGAGCACAGGACATGTTTACACAGAGACTAATGGAAGGAAGTCTTCCGCAGTGAAAGAGTAGTTTGAGCATATTCAAGGCTCTTTACAATAATTTTCAACAATGCAGTATCATTTGCCGTAGACTTGTCCTCAGAAGACACACACTTCACGGCTTCCCCTTGGGGGTTTCATTTCAGTTATCGGCAAAATGAGGATAAATCACATCTCAGGGATAATGAAGGAAAGCCTTACTAGAGTCATATATTTAAGTGGCTTTGCTATTAATAAGTAAAAGTTCTATTTTTTTGCTGTTACTATCATCTCTCTAGTAACATAAGAAAAAGTAGCAGACTGTATAAGGTGGAATCCTGGCTCCGTCTTTAGTAACTGTTGTGTTGGGCAAGTGATATTTACCTCTCTTAGCTTCTTTTCCCTCATCCATGAAGTGAGGATGACAGATTGATCCTCACAGTTATGATAAAAATTCAGTAAATGATTTCAAAGACCATTCAGTAAATGTTAAGCAGTTATTAGAATGTTGGTATTCACAGTGGCTGGCAGTACGGCGAGACTCTCTACTCTGGGCCCACTCAGCCTAGCTGGAGTTAACAAACGTAGAAAGGGCAAGTAGCCAAGATCCTGAGTAACTAGTGCCCTCTGGGGATCAAAGAAAAGAATCAAATTTGCTTTTGGAAATTACTGAGGAATTTGGAAAGGAAGAGATATGAAGAAGTGGGAACATTAATCCTGCAAGAGCTGTTTGTCATGGACCCACTAGGGGAGCAGGATGCTTTGGGGGCCAGGGAGGCAGTTGAATTGAGCTGAGAGTTATTTCTTCTTTTGAGAAAATCAATCATCGGAACAGAGTCTCAATGTGGTTTTCAGAAGGGTGGGAGAAGTTGATTTGGGTTGTCCTAAGAAAAGGAAAACAAAATGTACAACCACCAAAGAGAGTACAAAAATCCAAAGCTGGCAGGAGGAAACCCAGAAAGTTGCAAATCGTTTGTGACTCAGTTTCGCTCACATTATCCAGCCCCACAGGGCCTGTGATGGAGGTAAAGTTTCTCTCCCTCTTTCTGCCCCCTTCCCTCTCCTTCCCTCTGTTCCTTTTAATTTACTACTGTGTTTCCCTGTAGATAGATCTTTTAATCTAAATAGCAGCTCAGTGATGGATTAAGCTACGACTACGCACTTTTCCTTTAAGATCTGATGGGAATTTCTACTTGCTAATAATTCGATGTGACATTCAAGTTATTTTGTTTTTACTGCATTCATCCAAGTCATAGCAGACTCTGTGCTAAATGGTTTTTTCAAAAAGGAAAAAATTAAAAGGTTTTCTTATACTTTGCTCTTTTGCTGTCCACAATTTTAAATTACTTTGTTCTAAACTGTTTTGTACTGTTCCCTGTAGGCGTTCACCACCGTTGGTGTATTTATGCATTGTTTACATAATGTAAAGGGTATCTCAGTAACACATTGATTCAATGTATGTACAATGTAATTACAGGAATGTAACCCAACAAGCCATAGTTGTTTTTATTAAAAAGAAAAAAACATTTTTAGGGATTCCTGGAATTTCAGGTCTTTTCTCTTTGCAGAACAGTCCTTTTCTGTGGCTCAGTCATACATTAAGCAAAGAAAGCATAGGAGAAATATGAATACATACACAAACATGCTTATATGTATATCTGTATATACAGCCTGTTCACAAAGTTCTTGTGCAATTTAAAATAGTCGACTATTATTAGTCGACTATTTTAAATTGCACTTGAACTTTGTGGACACTCTGTGTCACAGCCCCTATGGCCCCTATGGTCCTGGCCTCTATTACCACAGAAATGAACCAGGCTTGGCGTGGATTAGAAGTACAAGCTTGCAGGAGGCGAGCTAACATTGATTGCTGGGTAGCCCCAAGCAACCTCCACCCTAGCCTTTTATTGAGATAGTACAAGACAGGTGAGGGGAGTATTGGACAATGACAACTGTGCCTAAGGATCACCAGGGGCTCAGGCTCTTTCTCTGCAACAAGCACCTGCTGACAGGTTGCCCGAGGATCCGCCCCCACCCCCAGCTGCAAATCATCTTGCTCAGACGTCGTCTGGCTCTTGGGGTCCCCTACACTCTGTATATTCGAAAATGAAGAAATTATCAAAATTTTTGATTTTAGAGAAAGTAAAATAAAAATTGTAGCCAAAACATTTCACCTAAAATTCCTGACACTGATCATAAATAAGGAGCAAGGATTTAGAAGCTAAAAACATGGAGGAAAAACTTTGAGGAGCACTGGACTTGTTGCTATGCATTTTGCAGGAACTGTAACCCTCTCCTTCCATTAAGGATCTGATGAAGTTCACCTCTCTCTTTGCATTATGTAACTTGTTTTAATCAAGTAGAAACAGGGCCTTCTTCCTCCACCCTTAGCCCCATATACATTTCAAAGCTTGGAAGTCCAGGGTCAAAGACAATAAAGATAGCACCTTCTTGCCACAACAACAGTCAGTGGTTTCCTCCACTGCCACACCTGTCTCCTGTGTGTGCACTGTTCTATGACATTATTCTTTTCTTTAAATTATATGCGCCTTCTCCTTTGGAAGAACCTGAAAAGTTCACCTAGCCACTTCTCTACATAATTAAGGCAATGTCTGACTCATCTTTCTATTTGACGTTTCTATTTTTGTAACAGCAGGTTCTAACTGCAGCACATGGGCTCCTTCCTTGTCATTGGAGGGTGAATCCACTGAAGTAGGGACCAGGTCATCCTTCACCGATACCCCAAATGCATAGTTAATATGTACTCAGTAGACAATGGCTGACAGCCAGCTGACTGAAATGTGAACATTCTAAATAGGAGCATAAAACTTGGTGACTTATTTTCAGAACATAAAGAGATTCAGAGTCTGATAAAAAGTGCACTGAATCTGGTTGGTAAACTATCAAAAAAGAAAAACTGTAAACACAGGACATTCACTCCTATAAAATCAATCCTCACGTCCCTCTCCTCCTCTTCCTGGAGCAGACACCTGGGCCCCTGATGAACAACTATTCACCCATTTGCTATGCGTTGAATATATGTGTTTGCCCAAAATTCATGACCCAATGTAATAGCATTAAGAGATGGGGCCTTTAGAAGGTGATCAAGTTATGAGGATGGAGGTCTCGTGAATGGCATTAGTGACCCTAGAAGAATGCTGGAGTAAACAGGCCTGGCCCTATGCCCTTCTGCCCTCTGCCATATGACAACACAGTACTGGCCCCTCTGCAAGATGAGAGTGTATCTAGAATCTCACCAGACATCAAATGCAGATGCCATGCTCTTGGACTTCCCAGCCTCCAGAACTGTAAAAATACACTTCGGTTGTTTATAAACTACCCAGTCTCGCAGGCTAAAATTCCACTCCTTCCTAAAAACCACCTTCCCCACATGCTCATTATGTGCCAGCCACCTTCCTCCAAATTTCATATAGCTTAGTTGATTTAAACTTGCAGTTTGTGGAGAGTTTTCTAACAATTTCACTACTCTTATTTTTAAAAAAGAAATTCTACTTACTTGATAATATGAATTTTTGTCTCATTTTGTAAGTCACAATAACATCTCAGAGCTAAACGTATTGAAGGAGGAAAGTTTCTCCACAACGTGCTACACAGTTGTGATATTTAAGTTACTAGGTAAACAACTGGGATTAAAATAGAAAATCAAAACTCAATTTGGATAAAGGAGGTAAAACAAGGAGCTAATGACGTAGAGATAGAAAGCCAGCAACGCTAGCCTAGACTCATCAGTAATTAAAGAACTCATATGTTGGACTTGTAGATTAAATCTGAGTAGGGCCTTCTGTTAAGTTTTACTACCAAGTGTGCACATAGGTGTTTTTTTTTTTCATATACATTTTGAAATACTTTCATCAAGCTGGTTCACATAAATTTCATGTCATTTGCATAGTCATTGTGTCAAAACATTCAACAGAAAGCAGGAAGATGGAGGGGACAGGAGGAGGGATAAATTTTCACCTAATGGGTACAGGGCATACTGTCTGAGTGAGGGGCAAACTATACTTTGACTCAACTGTATAAATGCAATTCATGTAACCAAAATATCTGAAACACCATATATTCTAAAATAAAAAATAACATTAAAAGGAAAAAAAAAATCTGAGTAGGGCCTATGACACGAGCAAACACAGATAACAAATTGCCTTCAGGATAGTAACCAGGGGGTATCGCCATGTATGTCTAACCAGCTGACTGTGTAAAGAACAAATTACCTTTGCCATCTAATTAGCATGGACATATTTACTTAACTATAGCCACCTGAATGTATACTTCACATGGCTGTCCTCCCATAAATTTCTGACCTCCCGAAATGGCATTCAGTATGCAGTTTTAACTTTTAAGAAGTTGATAAAAATTTATTACGTGGAGAAACAGCAGATCCCTTGAAGGTGAGGCCTGTGAGTCATTTTTCTTTAAGACGGAGTAGTGTGTGATATATAGTAGCTATTCAAACACTGGTATCCTGAAGCTCATTCACACTGGTTGCAACTGCTCATTGTTAAATATTGAGGACTTTGATTACCCAGTTGTTAAACCACTGTTGATGGTTGGAGAGCTGTGGTAATGGAAATATATAAAGCACAGAAATCAACACCACTACCAACAAACACTTTTCTTAGCAAGCCCATTTACCGATGCAGCCCCGCACAAGTGTTGGATCACTGGACACCCAGCTAAACAATGTGCTGTGGAGAAATATGTAACTAGTGATGGAAAAATGTTTTAAGCCATCTAGGCTTCAATTCCCTCAACTAAAACATGATGGTAAAATCTTGTTTCTGAGTATTAACAGGGAAATGGCTAAATTGCGCATACTATTTTCTGCCAAAACTCTTCACTGATGTACTTATTCCTTCAAGCTTCTGCTATTCCTTCAGAATACCTTTATTTTTGTTGGGGACAGTAGCCTTTACCTAATTGCTAATGACAGTATATCAAATATGAACAACATTTGGAGGGACTGGTTACATATTTCTAATAACTTTCAAATCACAGCCCATGACTCAATTTACACAGGACAGTTTTAAATTTGGGAATTATAAAATTAAAAAGACTGATATACCATTTAACTAGATAACCATGCCTACAAAAAAATAATTACAGAGGTATATAACATACTAAACACTTACTAGAATTTGACTCAATTTATAGTTGTATTTGATATGAAAAAATATGGAAGGAAATTGAGACTTGTCTTCCTGAAGTATGGGAAAGTGAAAAGCCTGTAAGATTAGAATCAGAAGACCCCAGATTTGGCATTAGCTTGCAACTACATATTGCAACTGGGGATAAATCATTGAGTCATTACCTACTGAGCACATCTCTGAGGACTAGAAATCAAAATAGCTGCTATATTTACCAAAAGTTTACCTTGAAGATTGAACTAGATAGTACATGTATCTCTCTAATTATTTTATAAGAGTTAAATCAATGTAAAGAAAGTTATTGCTATTATAAAGCCTACTCCCAGTAATGTGGTGGCTTTTAATTTTTTAAAAAGTCACATGATCTTAAGGCATATATAATGCATGGGTTTAGACAGATTTCAGAGTAAAGAAATGAAAACAAAAAGACATTTTAAGTCTTTTCTTAGTTTTAAAATTGTAAATTTTTAAAATATCTACTCTATGAATTGCAACCTGGCAGAATACCAGAGGAAATAATATTAATTTAGAAAAAGTTGAAATTGTTATAAATAATTTGAGATTTCCAAGTAAATCACAGTGTTTCAAATGAATTAAGAGCAGTTAATATCTTAAATTTTTCGATAATTATTCAAAGTCCTCAAAATCCCAATAAATTTTTATATCCTAAGGGAGCATCTTAATTGGTGACGGTAGGAGCTCTAATTAATTCTGTATTTCATCTTAACCAAGGCACTCACCAATGTTAAAGAAAAAACTAATATAGGTAAATCAGTAGCTCTAAAATAATAATGAAGCCATAGTTATCCTATTTAAATAATCTTAAAAGGAAACTGCTTTATTTGCCTTTGAGGTAGTTATTCTTAATCAAACCATAATATTGCATAGTGGTTTAAAGCACATTATCACAGATTCTGGAGCGAGACTTAGTTCAAATCATAGCTTAGCCCCTTGCTAGCTGTGTAACATTGGATAATTTATCTCATCTTTCTGTGTCTCAGTTTTCTTACCTACAAAACGAACATAGCAATAATAGTACCTTTGTAGGTACTATCTATCACATCAGTAGTATTAGTTTAATTATGCAAAGCACTTCAACAGCGTATAGCATATATTTTGTTATCTCTTGTTGCAATCAGCATTTCCTCATCCCTGTTCTTCAAAAAAGCAGACATTCTCAGAGCCACACTCTGCATTCCCTCTCGTCACCCTGTTTCTTTATTAGTCTAAAATCAAAGTTTTCCTCATTGCCTATGCAACATATGCTTACCAAACACTCTACCAATAGTTTATATATGTGAACAAAAGTTTTCTGAAAAAAAAAAAAAATATTGGAGGAAAGAGACTTTATGTTTGCAAACCGGGTACTAACCTCCAGTGTAAAACAAAGGAGTTCCAGAGAACAAAGAGGGGATTTTGCTTTTATTATTATTATTATTAAATCATAGCTGTGTACATTAATGCAGTCATGGGGTACAGTGTGCTGGTTTTATATACAATTTGAAATATTTTTCATTAAACTGGTTAACATAGCCTTCATGGCATTTTCTTAGTTATTGTGTTAAGACATTTATATTCTACATCTAGAAAGTTTCACATGTACCCTTGTAAGATGCACCATAGGTGCGGTCCCACCAATCACCCTCCTTCCACCCCATTCTCCCCCCTCCCCTCCCTCCCCTCTCCCCATATTCTTGGGCTATAATTGGGTTATAGTTTTCATATGAAAGGTATAAATTAGTTTCCTAATAGGGCTGAGTACATTGGATACTTTTTCTCCCATTCTTGAGACACTTGGCTAAAAAGAATATGTTCCAGCTCCATCAATGTAAACATGAAGGAGATAAAGTCTCCATCTTTCTTTAGGGCTGCATAGTATTCCATGGTATACATATACCACAATTTATTGATCCATTCATGGATCGATGGGCACTTGAGCTTCTTCCATGACTTAGCAATTATGAATTGGACTGCAGTAAACATTCTGATACAAATATCCTTGTTGTAGTGTGATTTTTGGTCTTCTGGATATATACCTAGTAGAGGAATTGTAGGATCAAATGGCAGGTCCATTTTAAGTTCTCTAAGTGAGAAAAGGGAACACTTTTATACTGCTGGTGGGAAGGCAAACTAATACGTTCCTTTTGGAAAGATGTTTGGAAATTTTGCTTTTATAGAGAAAGTTTCTACTCAAGTTTCCAATAGTACCCATTATGCAAATGAAGGATTCAAACCTTCTTGGTTCTGATTGATCAGTACTGCTGAATTCTGATTGGTTCTTACAACCCACAGCCTCTTGATTTGTTCAGGCTGTGGGAAAAAGAGCCGTCAGCTAAGGAAGCTTCAAAGCTAAGCAGATATGTGGGCCTTCCCTGAACTCAGAGTACATGCAGGACTCTACTCAACAAATGGCTGTTGGGCTATTGTAAATTTAGGCCTAAATAGCCACACAGAATTCATCATGAGGGATTGGCTTTTTCAAGTTCACACATACACGGTCCAATTTAATCTTCACAAATACCTGTAATGTAAGCATATTATTTCTCTTTAACTACAGAAGAAGAAAAGGAGGCCCCAAAGCTTTAAATTACTTGCTCAAAGCTAAAATATGAACATGAATTGGATGGTTTGAAAACCATATCTTAATGGTCAGGGCACCCGCCACATACATGGGGGCTGGTGGGTTTGAATCTGGACCAGGACCTGCTAAACAGCAATGACAACTACAACTAAAAAAAAAAAAAAAAAAAGCTGGGTGTTGTGGTGGGCACATGTAGTCCCAGCTACTTGGGAGGCTAACAAAAGAGAATTGCTTAAGCCCAAGAGTTTGAGGTTGCTGTGAGCTGTGACTTCAGAGCACTCTACTGAGGGTGACATAGTGAAACTCTGTCTCAAAAAATAAAAAAATAAAGAAAAATAAAAATTCATGTTCTTAACTAAGCTACGATGATGAAATCCAAACAGTAGTGGCCTGTAGGGGAGGAGACAGGGTCGGATTGACTGGCAGTGACTAGATGAAATCTGCAGGTGTTATAAATAATGTCTGCATTTTGATTGGGGTAGCGGTGGCCCGGCATAAACATGCCTTAAAATCTATTTAACTCCTGACTTCAGATTTGTGCACTTTCTTGTCAAACTACACACTTAAATTATGTGTAATTATTCCTTTGTATATAAAATACTGCATATTCCTCCAGACCCCTATGGCCTTCATGCTAGTGTTTTTCTTTGTTCACAAGAAGCCTTAATAGTGATCCAAAGAAACTGTTCTCTTGCTATCTGCTTACTGCAGTCACACCATGTTTACTGAAGCTCTCAAATGTTTTCACTATCTATAGCTCTGTCTTAAAGTATGATTCTCTCAAAAGCATAGAATATATATTTCATTTCATTTCTTCTCCAGAAGTGTCTAGTTCTATAAAACTCATAGAAAGATGGTGTATGAGGGAGGGCGAGACACACTTGATATTTTGGTGTGCATCTCCTAGTCAAGTCTCTCTGTCGTTAACAGCTGAATAAAATGTTGATGGCAAATATTTTTGTGTTTATGTGTGTGTGTGACTTCCTATCTTAAACATTATTTTAAAAAAAAATCTATCCTCCACTCTACCTTGTCCCATCTGCTGTAGAATTAATAACTTACTTTGGGTTATATAGTACTGATAGCCATTTTGTCCTAGAGATTTTGCAAGTTGAGGAAGAGGAATTAAACCAAGAACAAGAACAGCCTATATATCCCCCTAAAGGTAATAGGAGTGAGAGAGATATTTATATGGTATGGGTCTGAAGAAATAATATTCTCACGGAAGTAGGTGGACCTTGGCAAAGCCAGGATCTATACTCTTTGCAGTGGGCATTTTGAAGTGGTTTAAATACTCTCCCTTGGGTCTTTGAGAACAATCTCACTTAGTGTGTAATTAACTCCACCTTCATTATACCGCTCTATTCAGTGACTGTGTGTAACTGCTCAGTCACGTCTCCTGTATGAGGACAGCTTTTTATGCTGAGGGGATGTAGAACTAAAGGAGATAGTAAAGGGAAGCACGTGTCACGTCACTGGTGCCCTTCTACTTGGGACGTTTAGAGAAGGTTTCCATGGATGAGAGTGAGCCGAGAAAGGTGCCATGACCATAGGGGACTGGAAAATATCCGCCAGGTGGCAAGTCAGAACTGGGGATTCCAAAGCCCTTCCTTTCCAGACATGTTAAAGAAAGATTGCTTTTAAAGGAGATGTGAAAGGTAACAGTGCTCTGAACAAATAAACACATTAAATGTACAATATTTCTTTCAAGCTTTTGTCCCTTTATAAGAATTTCAAATTTATATAGTACTTTGATCTCTAAGGACAGATCAAAGATAAAAATATTCAAAAACGCTGGTCTGCAATAAGATAATCTCTTTAAAATTACCCAGGTTATCCCACAGTGGCCAACTGTGAAAAAAAGTTGTATATAGGGGATATTTAAATAGAAATTTGGCTTGTGCTATCACGCTTATTGAAATACAAAGTGTCAGCATTGCCACCATTTTATTTTTATGACATGTCATCTGACAAGAAAATCACATCCTTTCAACTCACTGATGAACAAGCATTTGAGCCATGCAAATGAATTTTCCATTTAAACTTTATATTTCTTTATTATTTCAAGTGACATTGGTTTTGCTGCTCTGAGTATAGACCGCATAGATTTCATTCACAGGGGAAAAAAAATAACTTCACATATTCAATGTCAATTTGCATTGAAAATAACCAATAAACGCCTAGAAGCTTAATAAGGAAGTCAAGAACTATTTGTGTGGAGAACATTAACATTTCTGCTCTGAATTTACTTATAATCTGAGTAGGAAAGCAAGGAAAAATAACAAGATAAATCACGGTACTAAGCAGTGTGTGCTAAATGCATCCATTGAACTATTGAAGAACATGTTAAATAAATTTATTTCTCTCCAGCAGTGTATAAAGAACATGGTGTGTGTTGTGAAAGACGAATACGATTTTCATAAAGGGGAACAAAAGCAAGGTTTGTTTTTTTTTTTTTTTTGAGGCAGAGTTTCACTTTGTTGCCCTTGGTAGAGTGCCCTGGCGTCACACAGCTCACAGCAACCTCCAACTCCTGAGCTTAAGCAATTCTCTTGCCTCAGCCTCCTGAGTTGCTGGGACTACAGGCGCCTGCTACAACGTCCGGCTATTTTGAATCAACCCCTCTCTCAGGAGCTTCTTGATGGCTTTAGTCACAAGACTCCAGGAGGACAGAGTATCATTAGAATATCAGCATATTTCTTTCTGAAAGCCTCTAAAACTACTCCCAGAAGATGAAGAATGGTAAGTGAAAAACTAAGTTAAAAGTATTTGTCTCAAATTCCTTGAGGATATTGCAAAGCCCAGTAGAGATTAGGGGGATATAAGCTTTGGACTGGGGTGACCATGGGATACTTCAAGGAGGACCCAGAATTTGAGTTGGCCTTTGAATGGTGGAGAAGGGTGGGAGGATGGAGTCATGGGGTTTCATTTCAAGAGCAGTAGTTGCGAAGGGTCAAGGTATGGGAAAGGAAGAGTCAAGAATGCTTAGCAAATTTTATAAAAATTACAGAGTTATTCTCCACTTTGGATCTATTCATCTGCTATTCACCTTCCATGTAACATAACAAACATATATCATCCCTCAATTTCTTCCTCTATAAAATGAAAAGTATGGATGCCATATGTTTTAAAAAATTAAATGTACCCTTTAATCAGAGAGCTTCCACACCAAAGGAACAAAAGTAATAGTAATAAAAAGTTGGTGAATGAGTTTACTGCTAACAGTCAAGTAGTGGTGGGAGAATATCAGTGGACATGGCTCATTCTGACCATGGTCCCGTAAGAAAATGTTGAGTCTTGATGATTACCCTGTAAGTCTATGAGCTCTGCTTGTACTGATATGTTGTTCTGCAAAAAGGTTACTATTAGGAGCACAAGGCAACTTGAGATGATCAGTTGATACATGTCCATTTGGGGCAGATAAAAATATGTCTATAATTCCTAGATCCTCAATAAATATTTTTGCTCACTGTAGGAACAATATAAGTTCTGATAGTTAAGTTCAAGAACTTAGAAAAAGTGCTAAGTACTTCATTGCTGAATATTCCTATGGTCACTTTCAAAGTACTCCCCTCTAGCAGTTATGCACTGATGCTAGCATCATAGTCCACCCTTCAAAGTAATTTTGTTCAGAACTCTTTTTCTGGAATGACCATCACAGCTGTCATTATATAGCACAAACACACACACAACAATAATGAACACCACTCAGTGAGACACCACGACACATGATGCGAATGTAGCTTGTAGCTGGAAGACACTAATGTACTAAGGTTACCAAGTTGTTTGTACAGTGTTTCCAATGAAAGTGCACAAGAGCAAGTTTGCAAATTTAATTGTGAGGCCTCCTATGGTGATAGTTCTGATGGTTGTTTTTAAAAAAGAGTTCCAAAATTCCTTTGAAAGGTGGACTAGGCACTGGCATTGGTGCTTAGTTTCCCAAACAGAGTACTTCAAAGGTGACCATAGTGATATTCAACAATGAGGTAGGTAGCACTTCTTCCAGCATGGGTTTGCAAACTTAGTTGTCAGATCTTAGAATTATCTACTTTTGTTGGAGTATAAAGCCCAGACATGGGAGGGAGTTTTGAAAGATAAAGAGAAAGGTTGAAAATAGAGTTAAAAAGCTTTCATGCCAGAGTGACAATTTTTACCCATCAACTTACTTGCCCTTCTAAATCAATAAACATTTTCTTTTCTTTCCTTTTTTTTTTTGAGACAGAGTCTCACTTTCTTGCCCTTGTAGAGTGCCATGGTATCATAGCTCACAGCAACCTCAAACTCTTGGGCTTAAGCAATCCCCCTGCCTCAGCCTCCTAGGTAGCTGGGACTACAGGTACCCACCACAATGCCTGCTATTTTTTTTTTTTTTGAGACAGAGCCTCAAGCTCTCCTCCTGGGTAGAGTGCTGTGGCATCATAGCTCATAGCAACCTCCAACTCCTGGGCTCAAGTGAGTCTCCTGCCTCAGCCTCCCAAGTAGCTGGGACCACAGGTGCCTGCCACAATGCCCAGCTATTTTTTGGTTGCAGCCATCATTGTTGTTTTGGCAGGCCCAGGCTGGATTCATACCTGCCACCTTACGTGTATATGGGTGCGCCTTAGCCTCTTGAGCCATAGGCGCCGAGCCTAATGCCTACTATTTTTTAGAGACCAGGTCTCGCACTTGCTCAGGCTGGTCTCCAACCTGTGAGTTCAGGTAATCCACCTGCCTCAGCCTCCCAGAGTCCTAGGATTACAGGCATGAGTCACCATGCCTGGCAGATTAGTAAATATTCTCAACTTAACAGATACCTCTTCTGTGAAGTCCTAATTATTTTAAATAAAACTGATCAGTTCCATTCTCTAATTTGGTTGAACTCTATGAATGTTTGTGATAGAACCGATATGGTTGCACTTTACCTTTCTATTTTAATCCCCCCACCCTGGCTGGTATATTCTGCACACAGACGATGTGCTATTCATAACATGTTCGTGTCTATATAAAATTTGTTGCCTAATTGGTTCTCAATAAATACTCCTAAATTTCAGGTGTGATATTCATCTGTCTTACTGTTAAAGCATCTAAATACCCCTTGTTGAATTACTAAGATACGTTTTCCACCAATCTCAAAATTACATAGGCAAATCTGGTTTAAGATACAAACTGAACACACACGTTTCTCCATGGGAGATCCTTGGAAAATTATACTAAAAATATATTTTTTAATGTTACTAAACCCAAACACAGGAAAGATCAGGGGTTAAGGCATCAGTGCATGAAAGATTTCAACAAATTTCTAAACAATTAAATCCAGATGGACAAGTGATAATGATGAAACAATGAATTAAAAGGTTCCTTCTTGGCATACAAGTAGAAAGAGCAATAATACAAGTGACCTTATACCCTTGTGATATCCTTAAAAAGAGCGACTTCTAATCCAATGATATCAGAGTATGCAAAAGTGAGAAAACAGGTAACCATTGAGGGTCTTCACAGAAAATAATTGCCTCTCATCTCCACCCCTCCCACCTAGGAGATAATAGGCACTTGTCTGCAAGCCAAAAATTCTAGTGTTATTCCCTAAATAAATTGAACAAATCTGCACAGAATGAGAACAGCCTGAAGCAAAGTCTTCTTTATCTTCCTATTTAGCTGTCACTCATAATACTTTGTGGAACCTTATCAACTCACCTTAAAGTAATTTGACAAGAGCTGCCCTTCTGTGTAGAAAAGAAAGCACATGTGTAAAACAGAATATATCTCATGGGTAGACATCTGAGTCTATGGAATGAGTACAAGAGAACATTTTGTGAGACTTAGATAGACACATGATAGCAATGCTATAGTGCAGAATCCAAAATCTATCATTCAATATTCAGCTGATGCAAATACATGAGCAGGGAGAGTCAAAGCAGAGAAGCAGAATCCGCATTGGAAACATGCAAAACGAAATCAGCAATAAACTTTTATTTTAGAGCATAAAATAATCTGCTGCATATTTGGTTCCGAGTCAGAGGGTTCTGGGAGTAGAGAGACGTTTCTGTGAGTCCTGACCAGCATCATATTGAAATCAAAGGCGTAAACCTTTCAGGCCTGGGAGAACTAATGTTACCTCTGAGGCTCTAATTACAAGGTAGAAACGTCAACTCCAAGTTGTTAGGTCACATTGAATACGCCTTTATTGTATTTGCATTCAAGAAATACACTGTGGTCTTGGTTGATGTTGGTATCAATTTTATTTTAATCCTAAACTCATAGTAGTCAAAGATGAATGCATACTTTATAAAGGGAAACTTTATTTCAAATTTAAATATTTATATTATAGTATTTACAGTTCAGGGCACACTGAAGACATTGATCTGACTTCAAAAGCCTAGCAGAAACTGAACTGACGGCTGAGAACATATTTATCCTTAACACGATACAAAGAATAACGTCGTGCTGTCATTGTGTGGTCATTCTGTATGTACAAAGTGCATAATTTTATTTGAGACCATGTCAAAAAAATTACTGTAGTTTAAAGCTACCAAAAATATCAGGTCATTTTTTAAAGTTTGTCATTTAATATGTATTGATTGAGACTGGGAAAAAAAGAAGTTGTTGTCCTCAAAAACTTCTGATCTCCAGTGGCAAGTCTCTCATAAAGTTTAAAATTACACAACAGGGTGGCACCTGTGGCTCAGAAGAGTAGGGTGCCAGCCCCATATGCTGGAGGTGGTGGGTTCAAGTCCAGCCCCAGCCAAAACTACCAAAAAAAAAAAAAAAAACCAACAACAACAATACTAGGAACAGTGAAAGTTAATTTAGGATAAAGTATAGCACTAACCAATGGACTATTTTGCCTTTGTCAATTTGATGGCCTTCATTATATATATGTATATATAGGGATAACATGTAAGAAATAGAAAAGAAAATCAGGGAATTGTAACTTTGTCTTTTTTTTTTTTTTTGAGATGGAGTCTCACTTTGTCACCCTTGGTAGAGTGCCATGGTGTCATAACTGACAGCAATCTACAGCTCTTATGCTGAAGCAATTCTCTTGCCTCAGCCTCCCAAGTAGCCACGACTACAGGCACCCAACACAATGCCTGGCTATTTTTTAGAGATGAGGGGTCTTGCTCTGGCTCAGGCTGGTCTCAAACCTGTGAGCTCAGGGCAATCCAACTGCCTCAGCCTCCCAGAGTTCTAGGATTACAGTGAGCCACCATGCCTGGCCTTGTAACTTTGTCTTGTAATCATCCAATTCCAATAGTACTGCTCTAGATCAAGCTTACAGACGTTACAAAATGTTTTTCTTTGCAATTCTGAAAGAACAATATTTGTAATGTGTATGTGCATGTGTGTTGGGAATTAGCTATCCATAAACTGGGTCTAAACTAAACTTAAAAATAACAACAATAAAATTGGAATCTTCTGAGTCCTATGTATTTAAATACTACTAAGCAAAAAAAAATTATCATAAGACTCCCCTATCTCTCAATTTTCTATAATTCGTGAGGGTCCAAAAATATGGAATCTTCTGATTTGTACCACAGAATAGGCAGGTCCCTGGGTTTCCTGAGTCTACCCCTGATTCACTTCTCTACTGACCCCTCAGAGGGCGATGGCTCCTTGTCCATTCTTCAGTGGAGCCTCCCTTGTCTAGTTTCTCGCACAGCCTGGGGTCACACCTATGGAATAAGGGTACAAGTCAAATCTGTGAAATGTAGAACATAGATGTTTTGGCACAACAATCAAGTAATTGAGGTGAAAGCTATGTTGATTGGTTAAATGTAATCATATTAGATTGTATAAAAAAAAACAGCACATTGTACCCCACATGTGCATGAATGTATCCAAGATCTGTGTGTATTTGACTTAATAAAATAAATAAATAAATAAAGACCCTGCCCCTCCCTCAGGAACAAGGTCATTGGATGTTACGATTTGTCAGTTTATATGCCTACAGTCAACCAAGGTCCTCTACATGTAAGGACAGGCACTGTGCTTGGGTGGCTGTATGTACAAAGATTTCCAGGCTCAGTCCACACTACGCCAGAAACATCCCTCCTCATTTGGTCCTTCAGCCTTTCATCCTGATCTCTGGACATCACACTAGACTCATCCTTTTTGTTCTGTTCTGTTTTGCTTTGCTTTGTTCAAGTAATTATATTTCAAAACACTGCCTTTTCCTGAAATGCTAGTCCATCTCAGAAGTTTCAATAATTGTGAAGCTTGTATAAAGGTTGGGATTTTTAAATTTCTTTTCTCCCAGAGAACTTTTGTATTCCCATACAAATTTGACACATCAACACCACGTAGGCACATACACATGAGTTTCAAACATTATGAGGGTTCATGAATGGCAGACCTGATTAAGTCACTAAAGATTTTTCTGAGTAATACCTCCCACTTGTCTTTTATTTGACAAAGTAAACAGGCACTCGAGAGACCAATCAAGATACAATATAGTTAACTAATATAAAATTAGAAAGTTATTGATATTGAATTGTTATGGATATTAAATTTTACAAGAATTAACCAATCATACAAACTCATTCCTCAAGGATCTGATAAATAAGTAGAATTTTTAATTCCTAGGGGAAAAAGATGTCTATCAACTACGTTTAATATTCTAAGGTCCTCTACCCACTCCCTTTGTTCAGGCAGACAAAACAGACATCATTGAAGATACTCACTTAAGCTTCCTAATCACAAATCTGCTTCTGGAAACTTCCATTTATATCAGAAATGCTAATATGTTATTCTCTGTTCTCTCATATTGCTCACACTGCTTACATATAAGGGTGTCTCGTGTTCTTTTCCTCGGTTCTTGTGGTAGATTAAAGACTGCCACAAATTCTTTTCTTTTCTATGCCTCACATTGACAGGTAGGATCTAATTCCACTTCCATTGGCTTTGAGATGACCTTTGTCATCTTAGACTTTTTACCATCACTTACTCTTCATGACACTCATGTCCTAAACAAGTTTAAATTTTATAGTACAACACTTGTATGTCTTTCTCACTTATTTAATCCTTTTTCTCTTCTTCATTCTTCCTTGGCCAAACCAATTTTTCATTTAGTTCAGATCTGTGCGAGTATGGTTACAGAAAAAGTCACAACTGCCTTGACTAGTTTTCAACAAATTTATGACCATGAACATCTTGTGTGCCCCTGAATTTTTAATTCCTAGGTGATGCTGACAAGCAATCAACTGCGTGACCCTAATTCATTCAGCCTCCTACTCCCTAAGCAATTTTTTAATATGTCTCCCTCCTCCCTTCTCTAACCCCAAGCATCTCCTGGTGTTCACTCTCAGCTAAGACCTTTCCTTTCTAAATCCTTCAAAATAAAAGGCATCAGAAGAGGATTCCTGCAAACTTAGGGGCAGCAATTAGGGGTACAAGCCACCAAGTAGAATCTGTACCCATATATTCTCCTTCCCACCCCCCATCACCAAGAATCATATAGCCATGCTTCTGTCTAAAATCAATCCACCTGCTTTGTGTTCTATGTCCCAAAGTCCAAGTTACTCAAGGACTTTGAGCTCACAAGTCTCTCTCTTCTCATCATCAATTTTCTTCCTCTACTGGATCATCGACCATTACTTAAACATACCGTTAATTCTCCCATCATAAGCAAAGAGACCCTGTCTTTTCCTCTACTTCTCTAGCAGCTATAATTCAACTTTCTAAGTTATCATTTCATAATAATTCTTCTAAGGAGATGTCTAATGTTACTGTTTCCAATTCCCTCCTCTTTCCTTAAATGCCCTAACAACACACCAAAACTGCTCTTATTAATGTCCAAGTGTATCGTGACTAATTTCTCCATCCTTTTCTTGCCTCTTTTATAATAGAGAAATCTCAAATACTTTGCAGAGTCCTGGTTTACATTTTTCCCTGGTACAATCAACAGTGTTTAATCTTATTCTCAAATCATCCTGATTTAAATGCTAATTCTATAGTTACTCTACTTGTTATCTGTATTAGACAGAGTTGATTAATGTTTTCATCCTCCATTTTCTTCATTTGACTTTCATTGTTCTTGTTTTCTACCTTGCTTATTGGCCACAATTTCTCAGTCTTATACTGGTCTCTCTTCTTTACTACAACCTCCTAATTGAGTAATATTGGGTACACTGCTTGGATTTCTTCTCTTCCAGTGGATAATCATGGTTGTAATCGTTAATGTATCAAAAAGTATACCAAAGCAAAATGATAAAGAAATATAGGCAATTACTTACTATATAAGGTAATTATTTCTCCAAGATGGTTGGTTACAAAGTATTTTGCTCTGTAGCCTGGATGTGGTGGCTCCAGCCTGTAATCCCAGCACTCTGGAAGCCCAAGGGGGATGGATCCCCTGACCTCAGGAGTTCAAGACCAGCATGAGCAAAAGTGAGATCCTGTCTCTAAAAGTAGCTAGGCATTGTGGCAGGCACCTTCAGTACCAGCTAATTGGGAGGCTGAGGCAGGAGGATTGCTTGAGCCCAAGAGTTTGAGGTTGCTGTGAGCTATGATAACATGGCACTGTACTGAGGCTGAAAATTCTGTCTCAAACAACAACAACAACAACAACAAAGTATTTTCACTTGGTTGGCATCCGTGGCTCAAAAGGGTAGGGTGCTGGCCCCATATGCCAGAGATGGTGGGTTCAAACCCAGACCCAGTTAAAAACTTAAAAAAAAAAAAATTTTTTTTTTTCACTTTGTGAAACTAAAGAAAAGATGAATTTTAAAAATGTATCAATGGGTTTGCAAAAGTGTCAAGAATTATTCTGCTCTATTTCTTTCCTGGCTTCTCTCATGGCTCATCTTCCCATCATCACTTGCAAAAATGAAATATTTCTTAAGTTACTGTGGTTAAAAAAAAAAGATAGTGTTCAACCAAATGAAAACATCAGATCTAGCCTTCACTTGACCAATCCTCCAGGAGAGTAATTACTAATACCAAATTATAGTGCAAGTTTCTTCTGCAGAATAATGTATATGCAAAAATCTTAAAGGAAGAAAAATATAATATGAATTATATATGTACATGGTATATGTAAAACACAGATTGGCCCTTGGAATATTATGTATTACCTGTTACCTCATTCTCTGTACACAGAGTCTGTCATATAATAAAAATAAAACTGGCCAACCACTGTCTGTTCCAATTATAAAGCAAATCCTTTTTTTTTTCACTTGTTTATTTCATTGTTGAAAGGGTAAGGGAGCCTCTAAGAGAGAGGCCTGTTGCAAAGCAACCCTTGAATATAAATGTAAATTACAGCATTCCCACAAATTGTAACATATCATTATCTCTCTCATTCTTTAAAGAAAGAAAAACAAGGCTAATAATCATCCAGTTACATATTAGAGTAGTTTGGGGGTCTTTCATTAGACTATTATGTTCAGTTGTTTATAAATCAAGATGTTTAGAGCCAGGGTGGCCCTTTCCAACCTTTTGGATGCCCTAATGTGAAGGTCGAAGGTTGCTTCTCATTATTGGACAACTCTGTTGTCAGAAGGCCACTCTTGTCTACATCATTTGTATCGCTGCTACTCTGCATTTGGATAATACAAGTTGTCTTTCATTTCTTTACTGGCTCTAGTCAGTTTTTTTTTTTTTTCTAGTCAAATGCCAAATAATTTTCTCCCATTTTTAATTGAATGGCAAATTGGGAGAAGTCAATATTCATTCTTTACATAAAGTCTACATCACAAATCTGAATATTATATGGATTAGATGTTTCTTAATTCACAACTGTGGTCCATTAATGCTAGGAATGAAATCTCTTTATATACATTAAATCTTTCTCTTTCAGTAGTATGTGATGTTTAGCCGATCTGTCAAAGTATTTCTTTCATCACATTCTCACTGTCTACTTTTTGTACAAGACCTCATTGTTGAGCTGCATTTTATTGGTGCAAAGAAATCTTATATGCAATTTCCATTCCATTAGCTATTCTAAAGAGAAAATGTACATTTCTAATGGTGCTGAATAGTAAACCACAGCCACTCCTGAGGTGCTTTCTGATCCTTTGTTCAGCTGTCTTTTGACCCTCTCTGATATTTCAACCATCTTTCTTTTAAGAGTTTGTACTATTCACTGAAGAAAATACTAGGCTAGTTGTAACTTGGTTGAAGGTAGAAAGAGCTGCTGCATTTTAAATTATTTGTTATAAAAAGAGAGACTTTCAAATAGGATTCCAGTGACTAATTCAAATATTGTGAATGTGAAATGTCTATGCTTATTATCAAACTTACATATGAAGACTTCATAGACATTGAGAATAAGGTACGTGTTTTTTAATATGTAATATCTCAGCTTCAAAATCAGAGTCCTGGGTTTACACCTTACCTCCTGAAAGCTATATGTATATCCTTGGGGGCAAACTCCTTACCCACTCAGGCTTAGGTCACTATCAGCTTATAATTAGATCACCTACAGCGTAGCATTGTATAGGAAAAATTTAGTCAAGGTACATACAACTAAAAGCCTGGAACACTGGAGATATACCAGTGACATTATATTTATTATCAGGAATTTTAAATCTCGAACATGACATGCTGATGCTGTTCATAAGAATGCAGTGTGAATAGCACTTTACTGCTGCATTATTTTTTGTTATTTTCCTTCTTAACTGGACAGTTTTTATAATGATATTGATTCATCCTGGGATGTATAGTATTGTTAACATGAGGGTCTGGGCGGGTGAGGTTGTGACTATGCAATTGTCTTTGTCCAGATGAGAATTTCTTCATTTCTACTGTGATCCTCTCTATGTGCATTTAAGCCCATATTTCTGATGAAGAACTACTTGGGCACATGTAGCTATAATTTTATATTAAGGTAAATTTCTAATTATACTATCCTATATAGTTTTAAATATATAGCACGTTTGATCACCCAAGTCTTTTTTTTTCTCTTAAAGTAGAACTAAGAACCTCACATTGCATAATATTGTAGACCTCAGCTAGGCAGTGTAAATATTCTGTTGACTTTGACTCCACCATGAAATATCTGAATTCACATGTACATTGTCTTTCTTTTTTAAAAAAATAAAAGGTAAGTTAAAGTTAAATGGATCCATTCCTAACTAAATATATTTTGTAGTTTTAGATCACAAATCACCTACCAAATATTAGTTTAACAATCACAAATATAATCATGGTATACTAGAGAATTCGTTTTGTCTTTGTATTTCTGCCAAAATTTCAGTTTTTACTTCCTGATATCACTAACACCTAAAACTTTGTGGTATATATGGAATCAGGACGTGGCTAGAAAGAACACAAGCAAAATAAACCAATTCTAAAGGAAGTACTGAGCTCCATTTATATTTGAAAAATTAAATCCTTTATTAGCATTCTGAAATCCCTGAGTAACTTTATAGGACTAAAGCTTTCAAAAAAGAAGATGAGTAAAAAGACAAGGAGGACACATAGGAGAGAAATGAGAGAATTTCAAGTGAATCAATAAACACAATAAAAGCCCAGAACAAAACATTTCTATCAACAAAGATACCTTATGGAAAAATTGAAAAACATTAAATATCTGATTTATTTCTTCATGTTTCAAATGTATCAGGTGTTATAAATATAAAGTTTAAAATCTAAAGTGAAAAATTTAGATTTGATAAGGAAGTTAACAACTAACTAGTTTAGACAAATGAGAAATACAATCATTAAAAATTGAAATTACTTGTATAGGGTATGGAAGCTGCTGTTTCTCTAGTCTGTAAGAGTCTCCCTCCATGACTTCTCTTCTACTAACATCCTATGTTCTTGTCCATTCACATCAATGCCACCTTGCCCTGAACACAGCAATGGTTCAAAATTACCCATGTGACCAATCAGATTCTATTCCTGGGCTTTGACTGTGGACATTGAAAATAGAAGCTTTGTTCCTTTTGGGTTGCAATCTGAAAAGACAGTGGAGCTCTTAGCAACCCCAAGTCCTCAATCAGAGGAGAAAACCAACCTGCAGTAAAAAGATAAGGGAGCACACTTAAAAAAAAAAAATTTAGCCCTTGAGTTTGAAGTGTGATCCAAGTATAAGTTGGCAAGTGAGAAAGTCCAGTATTTCCCTTTTGATTTGTATGGCGTTGGTTTGAGTTTCCCTTACTTGCAACTAAAAGTGCCCTGCCTAATATGTTCATCTGTGTTCTTAGATATGTCCTGCAGAAGTCAAGTGTGGAGAACACTTTTATAGCTACAGTAGGGGATGATAAATATCTCTCTTCCCCATTACTAGATTCATGATTGATGCCTTTATAGCAAAAAATTGATTAACAAGAGAAAAACATACAAATTTATTTAACATATGTTTTATATGACTTGAGGACCTCCAGAAAGTACAGCCCAAAGAAACAGGAAAAGCTGTGCAATTTTATAGTGAAGTTTATAAAATAATTGGCAGTCATAAAAATATAACTAAAGGACAAAGGGGTGTTATTATTTAATGGTTGTAAACTGGGTGGACTTAGCAAAGTATATTTATTCAAATTTTTATTTGTGTCCCTGTGTCTTCAGAGATAAAGATGCTCCTTTCTTCCAGTTAATAGGGGAGGTGCTTTTCAAATGAGAGCCTTATGACCTGTTTCAGGGGAAGAGGAAGAAAGGAAAGTAAGAGTAACCTTCCTGCTTCTGCTATTGTCTCAAATGCCAAGATGTTATATTTTGGGGTAGTGAATCCTGAACCCCATAACTACAAATATAGTTTATTTGTTGTCTTTCTTTTGACTGATGTTATAATAGTATTGATATATCCTGTTATATATGTCCATTTACGTGCCCTCACAGAGTAAATACTCTCTTTCTTCATATCTTAGATTCAGGAATTTGTTGAATAGCCTTCCTAGTCAACCACAAAAACTAAAACTGAGCAAAGAATTAAAATACGAGCAATGTATTGGTTTTACAGGGCAGATAATTTATGTAAGTTTCCTGGGTTAGTTTTTTTAACAGTTTTATTATATCAGTTGATTATATCCATTTTAAAAGCAGAGTAATGGAATTAACCATTTGAAAGAGTGAAGACTTAGACCTAAAGATGGGGTGGGGAAATAGGATCTTACACTTTTTTTTAATTCTATCACAGGAACACACTTTTGAAAAACTATCCATATATGAAAATATCTTCACCAGAGTTACAGAATCCAGGTAAGAGATATAAGCACCTGACCATAGCACAGAAATAAGAAAAGATGCATCAAAGAAGATAGAAAAACAAGTTCATATTATCTGCATTATCCATCCCCCAAGCCTGGGAAGGATAGTAGAAGAGAAACATGCCCTCTAAGAGAAAGAATGAGAGTGAAAACAGCATACACCTTTGCTGTAGACCATAGGACTAAGTCCATTTTAATGAAACACAGCCCCAGACCAGCTTCCATAGTCCCAGATTCCAGGCTGCCCCCACAGATTAGGACTCCAAACCTCGCTTCAGGCCCACCCCAGTTACAGGCTAATTTCAAGGAATTCTTGTTCTAGGACAACCACTATGCCACATCCAGTAGTAGGCCAACACCTATAAATCTAGGCTCCAGGCCAGTATAGAAGCTCCAGTATACTCTGACTCCAGCCTAAGTCCTTAGACTTCAGTTTTGAGAGAACCCACACAGATCCAGGTTCCCCTTATCAACTCAGGCTCCAGAACCACTCCAGTACCAGCACTCATATTTATATACCAGACCTTTCCCAATAGACTAAGGCAGCATGCCCATCTCAGTGCCAGCCTCCAGGGACTCAGGCTCATAGTTTGCCCCAATTCTATAGTATTTGCCTTTCACACATGCTCCAGGTTACTCATCTATTTAGTGAAGCTCTAGGCCAGCTTACTTGACAATTCCACCCATGTACCCTGTCAGAGAGCACTCTCAGAACTTTGGACAAGCTGACATGTGAAGGGCTTTTCCTGCTGAAGCCAGACTATAAAGATTGGAATAAGTCCCTACTTCTTCAATGCAAGGCCACAAGGATAATTTTAAAAAGTTAGGAAAACAATAAACAAACAAAAGAAGTTAAACAAACAAACAAAATAGAAAACATAAGAAAAGAAACAAAAATTCCAGAACTATAGAACACAATAATTGAATTAAAAATTTTCCTAGCGAATCACTTCTCATTCTTTTGGGTAAGATCAAATATAAAAATTTTCCTAGAGAGACTCTAGGAAGCAGCTGACTTGATCAAACAGGAAAAGAATGAATGAGCTGAAGACTGGTAATTTGAAATTTCTGAGTCAGTGAAACAAAAAGAAAAAAAGAATGAAAAGGAAAATGAAGGCCTACAGGAATTATGGAAGTCAATCAAGTGAGCCAATATATGTATTATGGGTGTCACAACAAGCAGAGAAAGGAAAAACGATGTGGTAGGGAAGCTAACCTAAGAAAATAATGGCAGAAAATTTCCCAAATCTGGAAGAAATGAATATCCTACTACATGAAACACAAGCAACCCCAAATAGAGTAAATATAAAGAAATCTTTATTAAATCGATTCTTAAAAAGCAAAGAAAGAGAGAATTTTGAAAGCTGGAAGAGAAAAGTGACTTATCACATACAAAAGAAACTTCAATAAGACTATGAGCAAATTTATCATCAGAAACCTTTCAGGCCGGGAGAGAATGAGATGAAAAGAGATTCTCCCCAATTTAGGATGGTTTGCCTTACAGATGTGAAAGTGATACATAATTACTAGAATCCATACTTTAAGTACCCATACAACCATTATATTTTTCTGCTTTAAATACAGGATAGGATAAATTACATGAGATAGTTAACACTTTGTTATAAGATGGGTTTGAGTTAGATAATTTTTTCTAACGGTAAGCTAGTATGTGTTCTGAGTGCATTCAAGGTAGGCTAGGTTAAGTCTAATTGGTTAAGTGTATTAAATAATTTTTAAAGATATGGTATTTTCAAATTATGATGGGTTTATTGGAACATAACCTCCTCATAAGTGATAAACATTTGTATTTTAAATTCTGAAACAAACAAAAAAAAAAAGTGTGTCGACCAAAAATACCATACCTGGCAAAACTATCCTTCAGAAATGAAGGAGAGAAAAAAAATCTTTTAAAAAAAGCTAACATTTTTAGTAATGTAATAGTGATCTTAAATCACTTTAAGCTATAGTATAAAAGTTATGAAAATATTAAAATATCTGTAGCTATAGACATTCGTTAATGGATATATAACTTATACAAGATGTAAACTGTGACACCAATAACATAAAATGTGGGAATGAAGGAGCAGATAAAGTGGAGAGTTTTCAAATGTAGTTAAAGTTAAATTGGCATTAGTTTAAAATAGACTGTTATGACTATTAATATTTTATGTAAGCCCTTATGGTAAACACAAAAATAAAATAAATGCATACACTAAAGAAATTATCAAGTCACAATTGTCAGCAAGAGAGGAAGAACGGAATAAAAGAACTAAAAAATAATGAGAAAATAATGAACAAAACAATAGTAGTAAGTCTTTACCTATGAATAACTATATTAAATTAAATTAATTAAATTAAATTACCTAATCAAAAATCACAGAGTGGCTAACTGGGTAAAACAAAATCCAATTCTATATACAAGAGACTCACTATAACCCTAACATGCAAAAATTTCTCAGCAAAATGCTAGCTAACTAATTTCTACAACACAGTAAAGAAAATGTACACCATGATCAAGTGTGATTTTTTTTTCTGAATAGCTGAATCACTATATAAAAATTCACAGAATAAACAATAATAATCATATAATCATCTCAACATATTTTTAAAAGCATTTGACAGAATCCAATGTCTTTTTATGATTAAAAATTCTCATTAGTTTTGGATGGGCAGCACCTGTGGCTCAAAGGAGTAAGGCACTGGCCCCATATGCTGGAGGTGGTTGGTTCAAACCCAGCACCATCCAAAAGCTGCAAAAAAATAAATAAATAAATAAACAAAATAATAAAAAAAATTTCTTTAAAAAAAATTTTTTTTAATAGAGGAAATGTGCCTCAGCATAACAAATACTGTGTAAATCTTTTATACAATTCATAATATGCAAATATCTTTTCCCACTGTGAAGGTTGTCTGTGTGCTTTGGTTGTTGTCTCCTTCACTGTACAGAAGCTTTTCAGATTAACTAAGTCCCATTTGTTTATTTTTGTTGTTAGAATTGCCATGGAAGTCTTCTTCATAAAATCTTTCCCCTGGCTGATATCCTCAAGTGTTTTCCCCACAATTTCTTCAAGGGTTTTTATTGTTTTGTGTTTTAGATTTAAATCTTTTTAAAATCTTTTATCCCTATTTAATCAATTTTTGTAAGTGGTGAGAGATGTAGGTCCAGTTTTAGTCTTTTTCATGTGGTTATCCAGTTCTCTCTGTACCACTTATTGAATAAAAATGGATTAGCAAGCTGTGATATATTAATACCATGGAATACCATTCAGCCAGTAAAAAATATGGAGACTTTACATCTTTTGTATTAACCTGGATGAGGGTAGAGCATATTCTTCTTAGTAAAGCATCACAAGAATGAAGAAGCAAGAATCCAATGTACTCAATTCTAATATGAAGGCAGTAGATGAGCTAATAGGAGGCAGGATGAGGGGAAGAGCAGGTGGGGAGAGTGGAGGAGAAAAGGGATGGGGGATCACAGTGTATGGCACACCTCTTGGGGGAGGGACACAATTATAGGAGGGACTTTAACACATGCAATCAATATAATCTAATACTTTGTACCCTCAATGAATCTCAAATAATAATAAAGAGGAAAAAAATAAGTAAATACCCATATAACACAAGCCGAAGCTAATGCAAAAATCAATGGTGAAAAATTTAAAGCTTTTTCTCTAAGATCAGAAATAAGACCAGAGAAATCTACCAATTTACTTTTCCATTAAATTTTCATACATTCATTCAACATTAATATATATCATAAATTTATACATGTAGTATACATATATGAGATATTTTGTACCATAGACTTTTATCACATATGCAAGAAGGTATGAAGAATTTTCTATAAACAGATATCACTTGCCATTGTTATTTATCTGAAAAACAATGAAGTGAATATAACGTAGCCAGAAGCTGTTGTCATTTTTTGACAACCTACAGTTTGTAACAGTGGGAAAATATTTATTGCACAACATTTTGGAATCATAGAATTCTACTAAGAACTTGAGGTAGATTTCCCAAATCAATCTATAGTCTGTGCTTAGCAGTAAAGTGAATTTTTCTGTTTTCTAAATAGAGAGAGAACTTTGATCATTGATTTTTGAAATAATCATGTTGGTGTTAACTTTCTCCCATAAATGAATATTCCTGTCATTATTTTTCTAGAGTAGACCTAAACTAAGTCCTCTTTGAAGACCCATATGTTTGTCTACCAATTAGGCTTAAATGCTCATTCAGTTTAATTACTCTATTCAAATTCTGATAAAGAACTCTTAGATATTTTCTTTTCATTTTAGTTTAACCCATGAAGGAGGAGCATGATTTGGCCTATGCAGTAACAATAATAGCTGATGATTAAGTACAAAATACTCTTAGATTTTCTACTACCAATATTATATAACCAAAATTAGAAGAAGTTAAAAGAAAAGAACATTTTTCTAGTTGAGAAATATTGCAAATAAGATTCCTATAAACACCTAGAAATTGTAAATCAAACACTCAAAGTATTTTCAAATGAGTAGTGACACTTGCAAGACAATTAGAAAATGACTTTGGGTTATATAGTTTTTTAAATGTTAAAAATAAGAGTTAAATCTGGTTCTAATCTGTATATTTCTCTAGCACACTTAACAGAAACAAAGGCAAAGCTCTTTGGATTTATATGCCTTCAACCCAAACTCAAGAATTTCAACAAATCAAATCTATCTTCAGCATCGTATACATTCATTCATTCCCAGAACTGTGTTTGATACTGAGAGTGTAGGGAAGATAAAACTTTCCCTCTGAAGGCTAGAGTCAAGCCTGCTGTAATAAATTGACAAAAGATGGACCAGCAGGGGAATAGGCACATAACATGCACATGGACACAGGAGTCCCACAAATATGAGATTCAAAAAAAGGCAACGTGGTTGAGGTACAAATACTTGCTTCATAAAAAGGAGGAAAGTGAGGGACTGTAAGTAATTTCACAGGGATAATAAATAATTTTCATGGGAATTGCATGGATCTGGAGGCAGACATTATCTTATAAATATTGTCTTTGAAATCTGAATGAGCCAGAGAGTTAATATCTTGTGATAAAATTCATCCAGGTGTGATTACATTCTTCAGTGTTCTACATGTGCTATCAAATAACCTATATTAAATAATGTAAGGCCATAAGGCAGAAATCGCGATACAAGTCTCATTTTCATAGGAGTATGGATATAGGTAACAGTTGGCCAGCCATTGTTCTCTGACTTCCTTGCTGTGATAACTGCTCACTGGTTCAGTGTCATATATCCACAACAGATGTAAGATTTGTAACTTCCCAACCACTTCTATTGGTAATATCACTATTAGAAAACCTAAGACTTGTCTTTGAGATTCCTTCCAGACCGTGCATTTGGGTCACCAACTGATGTCAACTGGACCAGGGGCCATGCATAGAAACTGATCCAAAGAGCCTTACAATCCTCTACTCAAGAGCTCTTCCAGATAAGAAGACAATTTCTGCTGCCCAATCCAATGAGTTCATTCTCAGAAGATGCAATTCCCTAGCCTTTTGTTCTCCAAACTTTTAAAAATCTCAGCCACCAAATTCTCAAGGAGATAACTCTGAGCAATTATTCCCATCTCATTGCCTGGAGCCTGGGAATATTTAACTCTTTCTCTGCTGCTACTCCCATCTTAGTATATTGGCCCTTATGGGTCAGTGGGCAAGAGACCTGGTTGGATGATAACAGATAGATGAAAAAATTTCAGAAAGAATATGTAAGGTAGTTGTGTCTTTTTTTTTTTTTTTTTTGGCAAGTCTGGTCTGACACATGTAATAGACAAGAAACTTTCAGAAAAAAATTCCACCCTGAGCAGGAGCAGTAGGACACGGGAGAATTCAAGAAGTTACTGATTCTGAGGTAGCTTCCAAGCCTTTCTTATTTTAGTTCAAAGTGTCAGTATGATAAAGTGCCAAAATTTTGGGATATTGTTTTCTGAGCCTCAACAGGAGCATAAGTGAACAAAACAGCAAAACCCAGCTCTCATAGAATAAGCCAATGTTTAATTTTAAAGTAGTTACTTTGGATGTTTTTGTACACAGTAGATTTAAGAGAAACAAGGCAAGAAGAGAGATTAATTAGGAGCTACCACATTACTACAAAAGAAAGAACATAGTGGCTTACACCAGACTGGTAAAAGTGAAATTAAGAAAATAATATGAAAATGGACATGTCATACTTGTGCCTTGTATAATGCACTCCCATATAAAATGTGCTGGCCCAAACCTTCAAGAAAAAAAATCTTTCATTTTAATTCTTTAATTCAGATTTGTATTTGCTTATATTTAGGTACTTATTTTATAGTATAGGGAAATTTTGTAATAATACTAGCTAGATTTCTAGCTTGTACTTAAGTGTACAAGGAGAAATATGTTGTTCTTTATTGGCCAAAATGCTTTCATTGCAAATTCACCATTAGGTTCAACAAAAACAGTTACCATATTCCAGGGTATTATTTTGCATACAGATATCATTATTGCTTTCTGGAGTTACACTTTTAATGCAGAGCATAAATAAAATATTAAACATTTCTATAGATACAGAATTAATACTACTCAGGTATGATGTGCATCTTTATTTTTCCTCAAAAATTTGGGCAAAACAGTATGTATTATACATGGCAAAATACTATGATATAATTACTTCTAGCCTGCATGTAAATCCTGAAATATAAAATTATTAAACATAAAATCAAGAGTTAGGACTTGAACAAAAATCATCAAAAAACTGAATAATGATTAACTTGAGATATGGGAAACAGGGAGACAAAGAGATTCCAGGAGAATAAAACTGAGTTTGAGATGCTGAGTGTCATTAAGGAGGTAGGTTGAATAAGCATTTGTAAAGGAATATAGAGAGGCAGATAGAGAGGTATGTTGAATAAGCATTTGTAAAGGAATATAGAGAGGTAGATAGAGAGGTATGTTGAATAAGCATTTGTAAAGGAATATAGTGAGGTAGATAGAGAGGTATGTTGAATAAGCATTTGTAAAGGAATATAGAGAGGTAAATAGAGAGGTATGTTGAATAAGCATTTGTAAAGGAATATAGAGAGGTAGATAAAGGCACAATGTATACATGATATCTATAGTCTGTATGAGAAGGGGGGTCATGGTGTATGGGAGCCTCTTGGAGGCAGGACACAATTTTAAGAGGGACTTTATCTAATAAATGCAATCAGCATAACCTAATTTTTTGTACCATCAATGAATCCCAAGCAATAAAAAAATAAATAAAGTCTGTATGAAACCATCTAGGAAATTAATAAAAGACTGAGCCCTGACACATAGCCAGTGTAGTGGGGGAAATGATGGAGAGATTGTGGAGCCTCAGAGGGTAAAGGCAGCAATCAACTAAAGGCAATCTGTTGATAAGCCAAGTAAAAATGAGGACTGAGGGAATATTATTGGGTTTAGTAATATGAAAATAATGGATGACCTTCATAGGAGCTATTTCATTAGATTAAAGAAGAGAAAAAATTATCAGAATAGGTAAAGAGAGAAATGAATGAAGAAATTAAATGCAGACAAATCTTTTAATAATTTTTAGTGAAGAGAGAAACCAGACTGAGGCAGTAGCTAGAGAGAAATATGGGTCACAGAGAATTTCTTATAATGAGATAAATTATAGAATGTTCCCACGATAACAGAAACAAACCCATTGATAAGGAAAAACTGAGTAATCACAAGGAAAGGGAAAAATTGCTGGGATTATACTCTTGAGTAGAAGAAAAGGAGATAGGGGCTCTAGTGACCAAGTAAGGGGTTGTTGGTCTTAGCTAGGAACATAACTCACTAAATCTAATTTGAGGAGAAAAGGGCAAATGGATCGAAAGAAATCCAAATATTTTATCCCAAATATACTTCTTCAGAGAGGGAACACAAAGAAAGGGCCTTCCAAGGGGACAGGAAGAAAGCCTGGTCTGATGAACAAGGAAGTCTGGAGGGCCCATGAGAACATCCACCGCTCAGCAACTCTTAACAAAAAAAAAAAAAGGAAAGAAAAGAATGCGAGTATAAGGTAACCTAGGCAACCAATGACCCATAGAAAAAGACAATAATCAATGACCAATAGAAAAGGGCGAAAGTGACTGGAGCGCAGACAGACCAATAACAGAGTTACAATTTCCAAGGGAGAGAGGGGGGTATTTATACTCTACACTGCTTTGTCTTTCAGCCTTTCTCACCTCTTCTCATTCATGAGAGAAACCCACTCCCTTTGGAAGTGCTCCTACTCTCTTTGGAAGTGCTTCAAGCTTTCTCTTTCTTCTTAAATACAATTGCTCCTTGTTTTACTAAAGCTTGTGCTGGTCACATTTACTTCTATCCATGCTGCCTGGGCTACTCCAGTTCTACTTTCAGTGTCTACCCACTTTGGCTTTCTGTTCCTGCCTTGCCTCCATTGAACTTTCTAGTTCAGCCCAGTAATCTAACCAGATCAACTGGGTTCTGGCACCCAGGGCCCTGACCCTCAACACTTAGATGTATTTTGAGATGGCTGTTCAGAGGGCCTATAGACAGAGGTAATCCTGCAAAGCTGTCTTTGTAGGAGAGATTTGCATCTGCAGAGAACATCTGGATGGACACAGACTTTATCTGAGGCTTTTGAGAGTGACACCTTTAAAGGTCTGAAAAAGACGTTGTTTTCTTTGAGGCTTGCTTGCTGTGTGGTTCCACTGACTTAGCAAGACCACTTTCGCAAACTAGGCCTCCTCCTGTTCTCGTCTCCTAACCTGTTTTGACACCATAGCCCATCTTGCCACAATCCAAGGCCCCGTTCTCTCTGTAACCTCAAGGTGGTAAATAAGCTTCTGTACCCTGCTGGGGTACAGAGTGATCACTTGGGTCCTCCCACTTGCACATCAATACATTTGCTGCCTTGTCTCCTAGTAATTTACATTTTGTCTATTGACATTTCAACAAAATTTAGAGGATGAAGGGGACGTTTCCACTCGGCTCCAACTAAGGTGATGACGTAGAGTAAAAAGGATATAAAAACTATTTATTAATTCAAATTTAATCAATTGTATGGCATGGTTGTAGGAATCAGTATAATAAGATAATGAGTTGGAAATTCAGGAGGCAATAATTTTAGACAGAATGATTGAAATTGGGATTATGGAGTTGTAGCTATTGGTGTCAACTGAAGAAAAATAAGATTCATAAATTTTGGAAAGAGAACTTTATTTCTCACAAAGGGTTGCAGCCTGCAGGTGGCTATTCTGACAGGCTAGAAAATATTGCCTCTGGCCAGAAGCCAGAAATAGGCATTTTGTGGGAATGGTAAAGGGAACAGCAATGTATGCTGAGCAGGATGTTTAAATGTATGTATTTGATGAGCTACAGGAGAAGTCATAAATATTTATGAGAGGAGAAACATGCATCCTTGCAGTTGAGTTTCTTTCCCCTTCATGGGAATCTATGTTCAAAATATGATCATCTTAGCATAATCTAAGGGTCGAGTTTTCATTTTATGATGTCTAAAGGTGAAGCAAAGAGCATAATCTTCTATCAACTGGCGAGAAGCATTCTATGGTCAGTGGTCTTTAACCAGGAAGGAAGGCTGGTCGGTTGTGCCAAAACTGTAAAAAGGGAAGAGCAGCATTTAGCTGTCAGTTAAAGGGCAGAGTTGGAGCAAGTCTTTCCAAAGAGGTTTCTCTTTAGCTCTTAGAAAAAAGTGCCCAATGATAGTTATGGGGGGGAGGGGTATAACAAGGCATGACTGGCCTCTTATCCCATCATCGTCTGGACTTCAGTTTAGGTTTCTTTGGGGTTTCATTGACCAGGATTGGGCCTCTTCAGTTGGTTAAGGGGACTTAGGATTTTATTTTTATTTTCCACTAGTAATGGTGGAATCGGATGTATGTTCATAAGACAAGGAGGAGGAAGAAATTAGTGCAGAAGAAGAATTTGGAGTATAGAATGTGGGGAGGATATCAATGGGAATAGCAAAATCAGCAAGAATAGGGACAAAAATAGTACTGAAGCGGGCAGCACCAGTTGCTCAGTGGGTAGGGTGCCGGCCCCATATACCAAGAGTGGCGGGTTCAAACCCAGCCCTGGCCAAACTGCAACAAAAAAATAGGCTGGCGTTGTGACAGGCACCTGTAATCCCAGCTACTAGCGAGGCTGAGGCAAGAGAATCACCTAGCCCAGGAGTTGGAGGTTGCTGTGAGTTGTGACGCCACAGCACTCTATCAAGGGTGATAGAGTGAGACTCTGTCTCTAAAAAAAATCGTACTGAAGACAGTAAAAGGAGAGACACAGAAGTTAAATTCTTCAACAAAAAGTTGAATGATGTATTCGGATAGCAGCAAAGAAAAGCACTGGGTGTAAGATTGCCATATAAAATTCAGGACACCCAGTTAAATTTGAATTTCAAATAAACAACATACACTTGTTTGGCACATACTTACATTTAAAAAGTATTCCTTTATCTGAAATTCAAATTTAACTATGCATCCTGTATCTTTATTCACTGCATCTGGCAACCTCAATTGGGTGGGATAATCTGTGGTATAAGATTCAAGCTTGGGGTTTTTAGGAAAGAGAAAGTATGAATGATATGTAAACAATGTAAAGACCAGAATATGCCACTCCAAAATGTGCCTTGTTAGCATAAGAATTATTTTGAGCTGATTATTTTGGGAAACTGCAGACATAAAAGAAGCTTGAAAACAGAGTAGAAGTTACCCTTTTATAGGAAAAATTCACATCTATAAAGGAATTCTCCCTTGTAAGCAAGTCTCAGTCTCTGTATCAAGGAAGAGAAGAATGACTCTACATCACTAGCGATTCTTTTCAATGGAGGAGGCACCAACTTAAATCTTCATAGCAAATTTTACAGTTGTTTACTTTGTTACCTCATAATTAAATTTAAAATTTTAAAAACACCATGTGCAGATACATATAGATATATACATGTAAACATCTCAAGTGTAAGATCATTTATATAAAGTACTAAAATATACAACCGAGATTATATATTTTTTCTTAATTCACCTATAGTAGGGGAAGAAAATTTATTTTCCCTACTCATCATTGAATTCATAGCTATAATAAAAATCAGACTAACAAGAGAAACATGTAAATTTATTTATGGTAGTCTGCCTAAGAAAATACCTAAAGAAACAGGGCAAGCTGTGTGCTTCTATGCTAAGATTGAAGTGGTGGACAGTTGTGAAGAAGTATGATTAGACAAAGTGGGTTTGTCCCAATGGTAATAAACCAGGAGGAAGTTACCAAGGCCTGTTTGTTCAATTTCTTTTGTGTGTCCCAGTGTCTTCAGGTTCCTTACCTCTAGGTATAAGGAAGGCATCTCTGGAATGGAAGTGTTATGATCTGCTTCAGAAAAAAAGGATGAGGGAACGATGAAAGTCAACTTCCTCCTCTGCTACTTTCTCAAATGCCGTGGTGCCATATTTGGGGTAGTCTGTCCTGAACTCCATAAGTATATACACATAGGGAGGACATAAGGCTATTAAAAATGATTAATATTCCATGAGAAAATTAGAAGTGATTTAGAAGAGCAGTTGCCTAAAGAGGTAGAGGAGAGAGAAAGGACAAGGAAACGGAATTTTCACTCTGTAAATATAGTTTTTGAAGGGGATATCTAATGCAAACATGGCAAAATATTAAGTCTGCAAAACAAGCTGGTGAGTGCTATCCATGGTTGTTATATGATTCTCTATGCTTAATTATGATCTTAATGCTTGAAAATGTTTATAACTTTTGCTTAACTTCTTCATTCTGAAAAGAAAAATTAATAATGTCTCATTTATTTTGGTGAACTTTCCTGTTTATTGCTGCTCAATTTGCAAATCTGAGACTATAAAAATAGTTTGGGGGCTGTTGGTTATTAAGATTTCAATTAGATTAGGTACCATTTTATAAGGTAAAATTTACTCTGTTTTATCACCTCACCAGCTATTATCCATTCTCCCTGAACATTTTAAAGGGTAATATAGTTTAATAACTATAGGTAAATTCATTGGGCTTTTTGTGTTGGGTCAACCAACATGCATCATAGAGCCCAGAAACTCCAGACACTTGCAGTGATAGATTTCCCTTTGAAAGTATCTACATTTAGAAACTAGGCTGGCTAGATATATAGTAAGGTCAAAACATATTTGAGGTATGCCTCAGAGGCAAGAGATTATTTTATACATTAATAATTTAAAGGTTATTTTATGCAGAATCTTGATAGCTCAGACTTCAACTCTAATGTACACAGTATACTTTAATTTGAGAAGGTTAGGGTTTATTGATGCGAGCAACATGACCTTTGCCTTATTTCTTTTCTTTCTTTCTTTTTTTTTGCAGTTTTTGGCCGGGGCTAGGTTTGAACTCACCACCTCTAGCATATGGGGCCAGTGCCCTACTCCTTTGAGCCACAGGCACCGCCCCTTTGCCTTATTTCTTGAAAAATAAAACAAAAAAACATTATTAAAGAAAACATTTCTGGGTGGCACCTGTGGCTCAAGGATTAGGGTGCTGTCCTCATATACCGGAGGTGGCAGGTTCAAACCTCAGTCCCAGAAAAAAAAAAAAAAAAAAAACTGCAAAAAGAAAACATTTGCATCTGAGGCTCTTAATCTCAGGTAGATGCAGAATATCTATGACGGCTTCCAGAAGAAGGACTCTTAACACAATTAAAGGAGAACAATATGAAGAATAAAATAAATAGATTACAAAAGTAATAGTTAGAACAGCCTTCCTATGAAGCCCTTTCATATCTCTAGCACTCAGTCATGTTCCTTAATTACTTAAAAAATGTTTGTTACCATAATTGACAAACAAAACAGAACTTTCTCACCACTGCTCTTCATTCATATTTTTTCTTACTTCACTTTCTTCACAGACAGCTTTCATACCCCTTGTCATTTTTAAATCCTTAGAAGAGACAGGCTAAATCATTCCATCTCCCTAAGGTTAACTGGATACTAGTTTCTTTGAAAGCACCTAACATTGCCTCAACAATATCTCAAATGTTCAGTAAATACTGATCAATATATTTGGACTAAATTTTATTTTCTAATTATTTATAGATGAAAGATACTGATACTATTGCCATGTGTGTTGAATAATTTGTCTTTTAGAACCCTTGTTCAGATGTAACCGAAATAAAGATTCTTGCTTAAGGGTATTGGATGCAGTGGGCAAACATCAGCTATAATTATATTAATCATCAAATTATACCTTCCAAAATAAAACTTTCTATTGTTCTATAAATGATTACATCTAAGCCAGTGAAAATCTTTATTACTTAGGAAAGGTACATAAAGTTATCTGTCATATGAATTATTAATAGTAGATATTCTGTAAAATCGAAAATGCTTATTGACTTAATGAATGATTACTTAAATGAATTAGTAAAACTTTCTTATCTTTAGGGCAAGTGTCAGAAACTATTTTTTGTAAAAGCTACATACTTTTGGCTTTGTGGGCTATAAATTCTCTTTGCCTACTACTCTCCTGTTACAACATGAAAGCAGAAATAGATAATACTTAAATAATTAAGGTGGTCAGATTTAGCCCAGGTGTAAGCAATAATTTTCAGATTCTGCTCTTAGGTTTAAGATTTTTATTTATTTAGGTTTATTTTAGTTTTGTAGTTGCTACTGCTTTCATTTTTAAAATGCAATTTTAATAGCATTGGGATAAAGCCAGCAATGACAGCACTTGACAGTCAGTTGGCTAACTAGCAAAATGATTAGAGGATGTGGCTTAGATGCTAGCTTTGCTTTGGCCAGATGGAGGCCTTTGGCCATAATACGTTGTATTTTTGAGAACTGTTCTTCCCAATACATGTTAATTAACTGAGCTGAGGTATTCTAGTCACTCACATAATTAATTTGCAAGATTCTTTAAAATAGTCTGGTGGTCAAAAACTAATGCAAAATTTTTTCATCAATGTTTCTAAAAAGATCTTTTTCACCTATTTCTGGACTCTAGTCAAATGTCCCCTCCATGAGGTTCTTTCTGGTCTTTTAATGTAAAATTACAATATCCTCCAAGAACTCTTTGTCTTCTTCCTTTTTCTGCTTTATTTTTTCATACTAGTCATCAAATTATATATATTTTACCAATGGTGTTTCAATGTCTCTCTCTTCCCACTTGGATATGATATATGAAGGTTAGGATCTTCATGTCTATGGTTCATTATTATACCTTTGGCATCTAAAATTGGACCTAGAATATAGTAACAGATATTAATATATTAATAGATGTTATTAATATCTGTTACATAATAGAAAAAATATTTATTGATGAATATGTTAATATTGGTCACATGTAGTCATCTTAGAAAGTATTCAAAGGAGAAACGTGTTTTAATGAAAAAAATTAGATTGAGGTGAAAGGGCTTCACTCATTAAGTTTTATTTTTGTGATTAAGATATGTTAATGAGGCCTTTATTAGAGACATCTCATTTTTCTCACCTATAAAATGAGGACATTGGATTAGATTTTCTCGGGATGAGTTCTCATGGGTTTTTAGGACTTTTGTTCCTTTTACATATATTCTCAAGTCTATGCCATTAGACTGCTCTCCCAAAGTGAAAGCCAGAGATCAAATTAATACACTCAGGGAAGGAAAAAAGATACAGCCTCTAATATTCTGATGATCAACTCCAAAGCAACCAGAAATTCCTGAGTATGAAGTCCAATATAAATAAACAGAACGTTATAAACTCACTTTTCTATTCTCTTCCTTCTAAACACAGTTAAATGCTGTCAAAAAATTACAACAAATTTAGTTATAAATCTAATTGGCTTTTGGTTACAATTCATGAATCAGGCAACAGACTTTTTACCAAAGAGAATGAGAGCTCCCATTGGGCAATAATGAGTTTTTAAAGTGGAAATAAGAAAACAGAACAATTAGGGGAAAACCTAGTTAATATTAGATTTCTTGAGGTTATTTTTGTGTAAGGGTTAAAGCAGTAAGAAATTCATTTCTACACTGACTCAAGTACACTGGAATCTTCTGCTTTTAGAAAAAAATGCTTTGTTTTGGATTTCTCTGCTTCCTTCAATTTTCAGTTTAACTATGTGGCATTTAGCATGAGTGACTTCATTTTGATTTGGGTTTAGTTTATTTGGCCCTAATGCAGGAGCTCAGTCCAAAACAATGGCCTCTCATAAGTTTTGTTTAACAACATCCTGGAAATAAATAAATGACAACCATAAAAGGACTCTGAAAAGTGGAAAGTAAAAGTGTCATGAGGACTTGAAGAAAGATGTAGTTCCCATGAGAAGTTCTGCTTCTCATGTATGTCACACAGAATACTGGAGTGAGCTCCAATGTGGAACCATAAAAAATTATAGAAAATGAAAAAGAAGAAGAAGAAACAAAAAGCCTACTTTCTTTGCCCAAATGTTGGAATAAAGAGGTCTAGGAGGGGGCTGAGAAGAGTGATTCATGCCCAGTGGCAATTGCAGCCTTATCTGAAGTAGCATCAACAGTGGATCCCATCCTGGTCACTTACTCCAATAGCCCACAGCCACAGGAGGCAGACAGGTCCCTCTACCCACACCAGTGGTACCAGTTATCTCCCAGCTCTTCTGCCAGTACTAGTAGGTATGCTAGACCTTGGGTCTTCCAAAGGTCCACCTAGTGGCCATATGCAACCCCTACCCTACTACCTCTAACCCTCCATCCAGGGGCAGAAAATGGCTCAGATAGATGCTTGCTTTCATGACAGAAACTAGCAATAATCAGAGATCAGAACAGAGGAAAAACTCCATCCTGGGTGTCTGTCTATCCTACACCCCATCTGATATTAAGGATCCTAGAAGAATACATTGTGACTCCAGAGGCAACAAACACCACCAATGACACAGCAAGGGTTAAAAGGAACCAGAAGAATGAAGCAGACCAGAATAATACTGTAAGGGCTCAGAAACCTATGTTGTTATTGGAACACAGCCTATAAAAGTAGGCTAGAATACTACACATTAAATTTAAACAGGCTGACTGCTTGCTAACATATAAGATTTAAATAGGATCAAGAGTCTCTAAAGTGTCCAGGACATAACTGAAAATTACCAGTCATAATAAGAACCAATAAAATCACAACTTGAATCATAAAAGACAATCAACAGACACCAAATCTTAAATGAATCAGATATTGACACTATCTGACAAAAAACAGTAAAGTAGCTACAACAAGTAATTACTAATTCTCTTGAACCAAATGAAAAAGTAGAAAACTCAACCAAAAGTAAATATATGTGTGGAGGGGGGTTGGGTGTGTGTATGAATAAATGATAGAAATAGATAACTGCTGAAAAAATACAACAATAAAGTTTTTTTAATTGTTACGTGGACTCAATTGTAGAGTGAAGACAGAAGATAGAATCAGTGAACTTGAGAGACTGATAGAATTTATTAAATCTGAACAACAAAAAGAAAACAGACTAAAATACATTTTAAAAAATAAGTATTTATTTCATTAGAGTGTTAGAAGTAGAGGATAAATATAGGAGACTGACATACTATTCAAAAAATAATAGCTGAAAACTCCATAAAGAGTTTGATAAAAGACAGTTCTACAAATTCAAGATCTGAGTGAAATCTAAATAAGATAAGCACAAGGAAATCCTTGTCAAGACTTATAAGCTGTTGAAAACTAAAGAGAAAGAAACAGTCTTAAAGGCAACCAGAAAGAAATAACATATGCCCTATAGTGGAACACTAATTGCAGTGACAAGCGATTTCTCACCCAAAACCTTGCAGGCCAGAGGAATTCTCATACTGTACATTTTTCAAGCGGTAAAAGAAAAAGTCAACCCCAAATTCTACATCTTAAAACATTTTCCTTTAGACATAAAGGATAAATAACAACATTCCTAAACAAATAAAAACTAGGAGAATTTGCCACCAACAAATCTAGTTTAAAAGAGTGGCTACAGGAAGCTCTCCAAACAGAAAACAAGTAATAAAAGAAGAATTTTTGGAAATACAGAGCAGAAAGAACAATAGAATAAGGAAAAATAGGGATAAACATATCATATTATCTTCATGAGTTTCTAAAATCACATTTGATTATTAAAGCAAAGATTAAAACTTTACCAGTTGTGATGCTCAATCTCTATGGCAGAAATAGTTGAAACAATGGTGGGTGATGCTAAATGGACACAAATAGAAGTGAAATTTTAATACTTCCTCCAAGATGATAAAGCATTAATACCAGAAGGGTGTGAGAGGTTACATGCATTTTTTGTAACATATGCTATGAAAACTGTACAAAATGATACACTAAAAAACAGCATAGCTAAAACAAGATTAAATACCACAAAAAAATAAGGAACACAGAGGAGAAGACAAGAAAAACAAAGGAAAAGAAACAGAAAATAAAAGGAAAACAAATAAAATCGCAGCTTTAAACCTGAATATTATAATAATTACTCTAAATATACCAACTAAAAGAGATTGACACAAGAGATTAAAAATCACCTAACTTTATACTTTCTAAAAGAAACTTACTTCAAACATGATACACTATTAGTGTATACTTTTATATTATTAGTAGTATAAAATGGGAAAGGTGAAAAATGTTACCTTGTGCTAATATAAATCAAAAACAAACAGAAGTGGCTATTAAAAATTAATGAACCAAAATCAGTTCTTATAAAAAATGAGCATATTATAGAAAATAAACCAAGAGTGAAAACTTCCCAATTAACTTTACGAGATCAGCATTACCTTGATAAACCTCTATCAAGACTGCTAAGGTAAAAAGACAGCAGATACAAATATCAGGAATAAGATGAGACTGTCACTGGAGATCCTTCCCCCATTAAAGGGGTGATCAAAACAAGCCTTGGCTGGTATAGATAGTGCATTGGCAATAGGTGGCTAATGATGGAAAACAATATCCTGTGGGAGGCACACAGGCTGGATTCCTCAGGAACCTTGCAACTCAGTGTAAAGTGCCCAGTCAGGGGAATGTCTATGTGACTATCCCTATGTGCAGAAATCAGCAGTACAGATGACTAAAGCCATCAAATCATAGTTGAGGCTAAAGAAGCAGAGATGTCTATCTAAGGAGAAGAGACTTGCTCTCTTCCTCTCTCTTCTGGTGTACCATTATCTGGCCACTTCAGAGGTTCCATCACCCTATGTCCTTGCTCATCCTTTACCCAAACTTCCTGGGGTTATACTCCCTCCTCTCTCATTTTTAATCTTGGCTGCTAACTAATGACTGCTGTGCGTTCTTACACATATACTCTGTTATGCACCGTAAAAAGACTCTGGGAAACAGCACCAGTGCTCCACTGTTCTCAAGCTGCCACTAGGTGCATAAAACAGTGTAAGCCTTTACAGGATTCCGGTTTGATGCACTAAGTTTGGTGTAAGTTTTGTGCTTTCTTCAGCGCTGTCCCCCTGCTGGCCACTGTTCCGTGCTGGGGTCTGCTAGATGCCCAATAAAATAATCTTACACTCATAAGCTTAACTTAAAAGAAATGAACCAACTGCTTTAAAGAGGAATTAACACCAATTTTATTCAATATCTTATAGAAAATAAATGATGAGTGAAAACTTCCAATTCATTTTATGAGGTCAGCATTACCTTGACACCAAAACAAAAAACAATACAAAACAAAGGACCGGCAGGCCAATAACTATCACTGAATTAGATGCAAAAATTTCAACTAAATGCTGGGAAAAATTTTAGCAACATATAAGAAAGATTATCCCCTGTGACCAAATGAAAATTCTCCTAAAAATACAAGTTTTCTTTAACACTTAAAAGTCAATGAATGTAACATACCACACCAATGGAATAAGACAAACACACAAGGAGATCTCAATAGATACAGAAAAGCCATATGACAAATTTGGCATGACTTCTTGATAAAATTACTCCAAAAACTAGAAATAGAAGAAAACTTGCTTATCTTGATAAAAGGAATATATGGAAAATCCAGAATCAACATCATACGTAAGGACAAATACAATGATCAACTTCGTTATCAACTTGACTGGGTCATGGGGAAGCCCAGATATCTGGTTAAACATTACTTCTGGGTGTGGCTGTGTAAGAAATTAGTAATGGAATAGTAAACTGAGTAAAGCAGGTAGATTTCCCCCACATGGATCTATATCATCTAATCTCCTGAGGGTCTGAATAGAACAGAGTCCCACAGAGAGCTCTCCTCTGTCTGGGCGTTGGAGCTGGGGGATCAGTCTTCTCTTGCCCTTGGCCCTCCTGCTTCTCAGATCTTCAGGCTAAGACTAGAATCTGTATGATCAACACTCTGGCTCTCAAAGCTTCAGACTATACCACAGGCTTTTTTGTGTCTGTCTCCAGCTTTCTGATGGCAGATTATGGGACTTCCCACCCTTTATGATCATGTGAGCCAATTTCTTATAAATAAATCTCATCATATATGTAATGTGTAAATTATTAAATAAATAATTATTTATATTAAATAAATATAATTCATAACAGATATAACAAAATAAATATTAACATATGATAAAAAATATTAATATTTTTAGGATATATGTGTCGATTTTTTTCTTGGGACAAGACTTACTAATACAATAAAAGATTGACTGTTCCTCTTAATATCAGAAACAAGGCACAAATGTCTTCTTTTGCTACTTTAGTTAAACATAGTATTAGAAGTTCTAGCCATTGGCTTGGCACCTGTAGCACAGTGGTTATGGCACCAGCTACATACACTGAAGGTGACCGGTTCAAACCCAGCACGGGCCAACTAAACAACTGCAAACAAAAAACAGTCGGATGTTGTGGTGGGTGCCTGTAGTCCCAGCTACTCCGCGGCTGAGGCAAGAGAATCAATAGCCTAAGCCCCAGGAGTTGGAGGTTGCTGTGAGATGTAACGCCATGGCACTCTACCAAGGGTGACATAGTGAGACTCTGTCTCAAAAAAAAGTAGTTCTAGCCATGGAAACAAGGCAATGGAAAAAAAATAAAATAAAAGGCATCCAGATTAGAAAGGAAGAAATAAAACCATTCATATTTTTTGATTCCATTTATATTGAAGTTTTGAAATGACAAAGTTAGAGCAATGGAGAATAGATAGTGTTAACCAAAGGTTAAGGAAGAGGGTGTGGGGGAGGGATGTGTGGGTTTACATGAGTAAGAAGAGAGATCCTGTGGTAATGGAACTGCTGTATATTTTTACTATGGGGTGGATCTATGAACTTACATATGCAATTTGCAAAGAGGATCAGTCGCTATAACAGGAACCAAGACCCTTGGCCCCCTCAAGGTTTGCTGAATAATAACTGACATGAGGCCGGTTGATTAATAGGAGAAAAAGTCGGACAAATGGTTTGAAGGTGTATAAGTGGAAGGCTTTAGAATGAAGACGCAGCTTCCCAGTGTGGTACACAAGTCTTGGATTGTGGCAAATGGGCTTTAGTGGAAGGTCAGTTTATGGGAGGGAGGAAAAAAGAGGCTGGGCTACCAAAGGTGGTGTTGTTATACAATTGAAACTACCATAGCCACCTCAGAGAGGCTAGATGGTGACTTTCTTTTCAGACTTTTACGTAAGTGGCAGACTCTCCATTAATCTTTCCTAGACCAGACAAGGAAACATCTAGTCAGTTCTTTACAGATGTAAATCCTCTTCCACCTCCCCACCCAAAACAGCTTTGCCATTACTTCCGTTTGCTGGACTTGTGGCAGCCTTCTTCAAATGTGTCAGTGAAATATATTTGGGGGTAAAATACTCTGATTTTCTCCAATATCTATGTTGTAACAGAAGTCAAACTCATCCCTCTTGTTGCAGGACAGCCAGTATATTGAGAGGCAAAGCGTTGGGGTGAGGAAAGTGACTTCTGTTTGGAGGGCCAGCAAACTGAGAAGATGGCAGGCTGATGTCTCAAAGAACTAGATACAGTCAGCATGAAATTTAGGCTCCTTTTCATCCTAAGGAAGGAGACATGTGGGCGTCAGTGAAGGGATGGGGATGTTATAAATCTTCTTTGCTTTTGGTCAGTTAACTTTGCAAGGCAAAGATCAGGATGTCCCTAAAACTCTTTAACATAGCACTGCCACTCTCTGTATGCTTTTCTTATCTCCCAGTGTTGCCAAGCACAGGTTCAGCTGCCTGCCACCCGAGAACCAGACAGAAGAAGCAAGCGTTGGCAGAGGCAAGGTGGTTGACTCAAGGGCTGGCATCCTGAAGAGATGGCAGACTATTTCTCAGACTATCTCATCTTTTTCTGCTTACTGAGCAACTTATAAAGGGAGGGGATAAAGGGTGTTGGTGGCAGAAAGCAAGCTTTATGCCAGTCATCTGCACTTGCTTGATGGCCATCAGCAAACAGTACGCCATTTGATGGAATTGTCAGTGGCAGTCAGTGGTTGGTCTATTTTGGACTCAGTCATTTTTTTTCCTCCAGGTTGTCTTTTAATCTTGTGCCCAGCTACTGCATAAGTAAGAAGCAGGTTAAAACTAATTTAAGAGAGAAAAAGCCAAAAGCATATTGGAAGCAAAATGGCTTCATTTTAGCAAGCCTAGCGTCATACAGTCTCAATGGATGGCCCTCGGTGTGTGCTCATAGCAGGAGTTAGTTTTGGAAAAGGCTTGGCTGTGACCTTTCTTCTAGCCTATGTGCAGAGCTAAGCAGAAGCTTTTTTTTTTTTTTTTTGAGACAGAGCCTTAAGCTGTCCCCCTGGGTATAGTGCCGTGGCATAACGCTCACAGCAACCTCCAACTCCTGGGCTCAAGCGAGTCTCCTGCCTCTGCCTCCCAAGTAGCTGGGACTACAGGCGCCCACCACAACGCACGGCTGTTTTTTGGTTGCAGCCATCATTGTTGTTTGGCGGGTCCGGGCTGGGGATTCGAACCCGCCACCTTAGGTGTACGTGGCTGGCGCCTTAGCTGGTTGAGCTATAGGCGCCGAGCCAGCAGAAGCTTTTAACCTAAAAAATTTTTCTGCAGAGGGTCAGAAGCAAAATGGAGCTGGTTATTTAAGCTTCCCCTCCCCTGTCACAATGTCAATATTCTTGTTGTCATGTTGGACTCTAATTTCTAAGCTGCTATTACAGAGGGAAACCGGGTAAGAGGTGCACTGAATCTCTCTGTATAATTTCTTACAATTGCATGTGAATTTACAATGATCTCCAAAAAGTTTTTAAGAAGCATATTTAATGACATGATCATTTTTTTCCACAACCAAAAATTGCCACCTCTGGGAATGTATTATGGCCAGGATTTGAGATGGCTCAAAATACTTCCTTATGTTCCTCACATCTACAGGGTCAAATATAATAAGAGTGGAACCACTGTGAATACACTTAATGAAAGAGAGCTGGAATCTGACTTTGCTGACAACATTAAAATAAACCTGAGGCAGACCAGCATGGTTCTTTTGAGAAAATAATACACAACCCTAGGCAATAAAGTGTTCAAAATTAGGTGTGCTAGCAGCAACTTTTAATAGTAAAGGAGAGTTGATAAGGGAGAAATTAGAATTAGGTAAGGTTACTGGGGACTATCCGAAAGCAAAGACTATTTATTAGTTGTAAATAAGCCACCAAGACCTCTCCTTCCCCACTTCCAATTCACAAAGGCATGAAAGTGGCTCTAACACCATAGTTGCTCTTGTGATTACCAGTGATCATTATAAAACTATCAATCTCTTCTGAGCAAAGTATCTCAAGAATGGAAGAAAAAGTATCCAAGGTATACAGTCCTATTATGAAAGCTATAATCATATGAAAGCTATAATCTAATTATAGCCTAAGAATATGGGGAGGGGGAAGGGGGTAGATGGGTGGAGGGAGGGTGAATGGAGTGATCACATCTATGGTTTATCTTACAAAGGGTACAGTGAATCTTTATAAAAGTGAAATATAAATGTCTTAACACAATAACTAAGAAAATGACATAAGGGCTATGTTGCCCAGTTTGATGAAAATATTTCAAATTGTATATGAAAACACCACACTGTACCCCATGATTGCATTAATGTACATAGCTATCATTTAATAAAAATAAATAAATAAATAAAACTATCAATCATCTTTCTTTAAAATGAACAGATGTCTTCAGAGGCATCCAAAAATTATATATTTGCAGGATTGAAGTCAATGTTTATGTAAAAAGATCCAAAGCCCCCTGCTCAGATTCTCACACAAACTCTGGGATTGGCAAGGACAGAGTTTAGTTTCAGCCTCAAGGGCTGACTTTTCAGGGAACAGAGGTAACTTCTGCTGATTTCGCCTGCAGTCAGAAGCAGGTCAAATGGTACATAGTTGCAGGCTAGACGTCTAGCTTCAACTCAGTCAGTGAAGAGATATTTCCATGTAGTCATTTACATGAATTCATGTCACTGTCTTTACATCCTACACTGTGGATGACAACAGGAATTTATGCTGAGCTCAGATGTACTCTTACAACTATTTCACAACAGGAAGTTAAAGTTCATTTGTAATTGTTACTTACATTTTAAAATAGAATTATCCTTTATTTTGTCTTTAAATTGTTTGTATAGAAAGTGTTTAATAAATTGACCTTTAAGAAAGAATTGTTTTATTTTCTTATAGGATCCTTAAGTAATTTTCAGTTCAATAGGTCAGTGATTCTTTATTTTAAAAAATTCTTATTTTCACCTTGAGCATATATCCAAATAATCAATTTCTACTTGAATTTATGGAGAGCAAAATAGGTAAACCCTTTATTTGAAAATCTCTTTGCTATATTCTGGATATGTAATAAGAACTACTTTATTTTTTGAAATCAGAAATTATGCAAACGCCTTTATTTAAAACACCGGAGATTTTACTCCCCTGAAAATTTGCATTGTTAGGAATATATAGCGTAAAAAGGACCCCAATGCTATTAATGTTTTTAAGCTGTCAACTGAATTCTGCACACTACATTTATTCTGCTCCCATTTGCTACCCAGGAAAAGTGCAAAGCCAAACATGTTTCTACAAAAAGCACTATAAGCTGCATGTAAATGAGGCCACTTTTCCTGAGGGTCTATCTTCAATTTGATAGCGCATTTAAGTGCTTGCTTTCGCGTAGAATAGGCTGAAATGTACAAATAGAAACTGAGAGCAGTACAATGCAATTTATCCAAGATTTTACCCCGGAATAAAAGAATCCAAATGGATTGATTATGCTATCTCTCTAACGCAGCTACTTGATTAATGAAACAATTATTTTCTATCAAATATTAAATGTAGAAGCAAATGTTGCAGGTGACAAATGGCCGAAAGGAAATGCTAATCCTGCCATTTCACCAAATAGTATTGCTTTTAAGTGATCCAATGTCGTTCGTGTCTTATTTCTTCCTTCTTGGTCTAAATACCAGACTGATAACTACAAATGGTTTGGACTCATAGGTATGACAATCTTCCATATTCTAACTGGCAGGAGCTCTGTAGTGTAAGCCTGTTAATTCAGACCACAAAATCCCAAGCATTCTTTCTTTTTTAACTCCTGATTTGTAGACACGTCGTGGGATTATCATATTGCTTTTATCGCCTGTTTATCAACATCACTTAAATTCGAGTTATTTCTACAGTGGTTCCCTAACTGGAAACCATGTTGGATGGGTGACACTTTGATAGGCAGGACTGTACAGTGATTAAAATTACAGTTTCTGCTGTCAGACACACGTGGGTTTAGATTCTGTGTCTTCTCCTATCTAGCTAACCACAGAGTGTTAGCCGCTAAATCACTCAGAATTTGTTCTCTGCTTTTCAACAACAGATGTAATAATGTCTAACTCTATTATTTAGAAGAAATAATACAGATAAAGTTCTTATAATAGTCCTAGATTTAGAAAACATAGTAAATGTTAGCTCTTACTATTTTGACTTGTCCTCATTGCATTTGACATTTATTAGTCTCTGGAAAAACAACTCTGCTTGTGACAAAAACAATTTTTATTATTTTACAGTTAATATGAAATACTAGGCAACTGAGCTGTGTATTTGATGGTATATTGCTTGCAAACTTAGCTCTCTTTCTTCCGTGGGATAATACCTCCTTGTTCCTTGAACTTGGATTTACCACTTAATATACTCAAGCCATTAAATGTGAACAAAGATGATTGAAGCCACTCTCCAGCAGAAGTTTAAAAAGGCATCAAAGTTACTATAAACTCTCTTAATCTGTCTTTCATAGATGAGAGCTGACATTTGCTGCCTGTAGGGGCTTCTACAGCCTGAGTCCTGAAGCAAAGTTCAAAAGAGATAAGAGCAACTGAAATATAGCAGTCAGCATAAAATTAGTGTAAATTCTTACAAAGTTTGAATTATAAACCAATGAGAATTGAGGGTTTATCATCTTGGGAAAACTGACAAATACAAAAATTGCTGCCTAAAAGTAGGGCGGCACCATAACTCTAAACTATGTGGCTTTGGCTTTGGGCCCAGTGTCAGTACTGGGAAAACTGTTATTGCAGCCTGGAAAATGGTAGCTCAGAACCTGCAATGGCAACCCATAATATCAAATGGCAAACAACTTAATGAAGTATGCAATAAATGTGTGGCTTTAGGCAAAGGGCTTGCAAAATTCAATGTTGCTAATGTACCTTGGCTGCCATTTGCTGTATTTGATAAAGCATGACAAGAAAGAGATGTTTTCAGGATAAAAATGCATCATTTTTCACAAAGGAGTCAAAGGGAGAAAAGAAAATCTAGGTATTTCAAGACTTGCATTTTTAAAATATGCAAACATTCATGTTCCAGCAATTAAGGCTGATTTAGGTTTAGTCTTGGAACAAAGACCAAATCAAGGGTGAAATCTCAAAGTCTTTCCTGAAGCCTCTGATTAGATTAGGGTGGCCTCCAGGAACTCTTTTTAGTGTTAGACAGAATGATTGAGCAAAAACAAAAGAGCGATGAGGTGCCCTAAGGGAATAAGTAAAAGTTCAACATACCTGTAGTTACCTTTAGAAACAGGTAGTCCCTAGGAGACTATGAATTGGCCATTGGCATAGGAAACATACTAGAATCAGATAGGTAAAATGAAAGCAACAAAGAAAGATTGTGACTTTTCAGAACTAAAATGACGTCTAGTACTCAAACTTCCTCAGGCAAGAAGTAGCCTGAGACAGTGGCTCCACCTGTGTAGACCTTATGATGTAGGCCACAGAACCAAGGAAAATAACATCAGAAACTCCTATAAGGTAGTGGAACACGGAGCTCAATGGTGTAGAGACCTGCTCTCAGTTAAGACACTGGGGTCTCTTAAGAAATATTGCACACTTCCAAGGGATTTTTAAATCTGAGTATGCAGTTATTCTGTCTTACCACATCATTAACTATGAGCGTTGGAATGAGACTAGGCAAACAATTTGTTTGGAGGGGTCATGGGATTCTAGATCCTGATGTCTGATAGAAATGATGTCACCAAACACTAGAAAGAACGCTTGATGTTATGACTGGAAGTTTGCTTTGGACACTCATCTTTGGGGAGGTGGTGAATTTGTATTGAGCACAGAATGTAAGAAAGTAAATATTTGTGACTAGGAAGGTAGATTATAGTAGATTTCAAATATTCAGGTCCTTTGTCCCTATGGGAAGATAACTTCCTGACTGATCATACTGGCTCATACTTCAGCCAATGAAATGTTTGTCCATCAAAACTTTAAGGATAAGATTGGGTTTTAGGGAGAAAAAATGTGAAGTGAATTTTCCTCTAGGCTGGAGGCCTCAGCCTTCATATAACGTAAGTACAAAATGGCTCTTGGAAACCACTGAGATTTTGGATTGTCTGCTATCACAGTGAAGCTGATGTGTGTTATTTCAAAACTTTTTCATTTTTAAATTTATTATTTTTATTTTCCTTTCTCAAAGGAAATAATATATTTGTTCTCCCCCAAACAAAGTATAGTCTTTCACTCAAAAATATGTTCATTAGGCATCAATCAATAGAGGAAAATGAAGAAAAACTGCAAGCCACCCTCACAAACATTAAATATTCATTTACGCCTCTGTTATACAAATTTCAAGCCGGGTGTGGTGGCTCATGCTTGTAATCAAAGCACTATGGAAGGCTGTGGCAGGAGGATCCCTTGAGCTCAGGATTTCAAGACTAGCCTGAGCAAAAGCTAGACCCTGTCTGGATTAAAAATAGAAAAATTAGTCATTGTTGTAGCAGGCATCTGTAATCCCAGCTACCTGGGAGGCTGAGACAGGAGAATGGCTTGAACCCAGGAAGTGGAGGTTGCTGTGACATAGGCTGATGCACTCTAGCCTGGGCAAGAGAGTGACAATCTGTCTCAAAAAAAAAAAAAAAAATGGTTTCAGAAATTATAAAGCCTCGTTTAAGAGACTTTGAGTAACTAATATGGATGGAAAAGTTGTCAGAATCAAAATGAAGTTATATATGTTAAGAAAAAACACTTTCCAAATAAAGTTGGAGAAATCTGAGAAAGTTCTCTTGCTTTCATGCCTGATAACTAAAACTGTCACAAAAGACTGCAAAAACCACCACCTAGCACAACGGCCATCGCAATGTCATGCGAAGAAAAAAAAAGAGTTCTGCATGGTCACGTACCCAGCAACTGCCTATCCAACCTTAGATTGGTGTCATCGTCATTATGATCTTCATGGTCAAAGATAATCATTTCAGAACAGTTGTGCAATTCTTCTCAGTTTTCCTTAAAAAACTTGTCATCTTTACCTCTCTGAATACACACATAGTTATTACAGCATGCATATTCCATTGTAATGCTTCATTTCCAAAGAAACATCATTTTTTGTAAGAGCCTGTCTCTGTTTGTTATTAGGTTAACATGGGTCAGGTACTACAAATAAACTATTTAATATACTAGGTGTTTTACATTTAATATTGTTTTATTAATAAATCATCACAACAGTAAGATATAAAGATTATCATCCACATGAAGAAATAAGTATTCAGACCAGTAAGAAATTTCCTAAAACCAGTAAGAGGGAGAGCCAGAAGCCCATCCTAGCTGTGCTTTATCCTTCTACTGGGAGGATTCACTGCCAGGTTTTCACATGTGCCGGAGTACTGTGAGAAAAATCACATAAAGTTCCCATTTTGGCGTATTTACTTATTAATATATCTTGCATTATTATACAAGGATTAAAGCTGAGTCAGTTGATGGAATCTTTTTTATTTTCATTGTTGGGTGAACCAATCAAAACGATGCAGAATGGAACGGGGTGTCATACATAGGTCTTGATTGTAAATTTAAAAAAAAAAAAAAACCTCCTAGAAACAACCTTTAACCTAAAAAATACTCTCTAATGGATGTCTAGTAGATGACTAATGGATTCACATAAAATTTCTATCCCTGAAAATATTCCTCCGAGCTTCCCATTATACACATAATAAAATTGAAACTCCTCACATGGCCTACACAAGGGTTTTATATTCCCTCGCTCTCTTCTCTCTCTCCAACTCCAAATGCTTTCATTCTCCCAGATCTTTCCCAGGCTAAACACATTGAACTTTTTCCCCCCAATGCATAATCCCTTGTCTCTCTGGGTAGACTGTTTTCCCCTCAAATCTTCACGTTGTTCATTCTATATAAATATGAAGGTCTTAATGCAAATGTCACCTTCTTAGAAATGTCTTTTCCAACAGCTGCTTTTGTTTTTATTTATGACACTATCCTTCTCCAGCTTCTTTATAATACGCAGGTATTTATTAACACATTTATTCTTTTTCCTTCTCCAACTAAAATGCAAGCTTTATGAAGACAGGTCCTTGTCTCAATTCACTTTTGTAACCATAGTGCTTGTAACAATTCTTGGCATATGACAGACACTCAAATAGTTTCTGACTGAAATTCCTCCATCATAAATTCATTCTGTGTTAAATTTACAAATGCCCTCAATGCAAAAAATGAGTAAATAATTACTCATTCCCTCATTATTTTCTTAGTATTTTTACTAATTGTTTAAGACATGACATGGCATTATGATATTTAATATTAAAATTGACACAGTATTGGTAACACTGGTGGCTATTTATATAACCATTTTGAAATCAAATAGCTAAACACTAGAGAAACTGCTGCATATATTAATTTCTTTGTTAAGGATTTTTATTTAATAACTCGCAATTTTTTTTAATAACTAGCAATTCTATTAATTCTGTTTCATCAGTATTCAATAAACACTCCCAGAGATGAAAATCTGTCAACAGCTTTTGTTACATTTAATCTACAAAAATAGAACATAGCTTAGCATAACATGTTAATCTTCTTTTAGTGGAAGATAAAGATGGAAAAATTCTGTGAAATGCTAAATTTGTTAATATGTACTTTTAACAAAGGCTATTCAAGTAACTCATCAAAAGAAAAGTTAGTGGTAGAACAGGTAATTAAAAACTACACAAAATTATATAATTTCCCTGAAACTACAAATTATATATAGCAGAGAAACTAGAATAAAAAATATTTTGTTTAATATAAGATTTTGTATGAAGATATTTTAAAACATCATGGTACCAGAATTAACCTATTAATCTCTATGTATGGACAAAAAGACAATTTTTGATATTTCTTGTATTTTACACTTGAGAAACTCCCAAGGTTATTTAATAACTTAGATGGGAAAAGCTACGAATGTGATCAACCTTGACCTTCCCATTGTAAAATTTGGAATTGCACTGTGTCAAGCACACACCTTCCTTATTGCAAAGATGCTGCTTAATAAATATTTGGGGAATGGACTATAAATGAGTGACACTGGATGATCTAAAGATCCACTTCAGTAATTTATTTACCTACTTTGTAAAATATTTGACCTAGATAGATAACAAGTACCATGCAAAGATTTTTTTTTCCTCTCTCACAACAATGCTAAGAAGTGATTTTTTTTTTTTAATGTGGTAATCTTTCTTTCAGGCACGTAATCTCTCAAATGAATTTAGTTTGACACTAAGTAAAACTTTATCTTCTCATTCCACATTTTTTTCCCAGTGACTCTTTAAAAATAATGCACAATAAATCTTCCTTCTCACTACTTCTTCAACTCCCAGAATGTAAAACCCATTTCTTTGAGGTTTAGGCCATCCACGTGTCCCCTTTTCACTGCTGTTATCCAACAAAGTTCTAACTTCTCCTTTTCGCTCATGGAAGACTTTTGGGCTAGCTCACAGCCTCGTAGATCCTTTACACTTTCTCTTCTACAAATGTGTATTTCTGTGTGTATTTCTAAGATAAAGTCACTGATGTAGATTAAATGTGTCTCCTCAAAATTTATATATTGAAATCTTAATGCCCAGTGTGATGGTATTTATGGCATTCTGGAGCCAGGGCCTTTGGGAGGCCACTGGGTCATGAGAGCCGATCCTTCCTGAAAGGGATAAGTGGCCTTATAAAAGAAACTCCTGAGAGTTCCCCAATCTTTCCATATGTGAAATTACAGGGACAAGATGCCTGTTCACAAAGCAGGAATTGGGTCCTCCCCAAATTTGAATCTGCTGGCACCTTGGTCTTGGACTTTCCAGTATCCCATGTCAAAGAACTGTCCATAGTTTATAAGCTACCTAAATAGTAGGTAGTTACAGAAGTCCAAATGGACCAGGACTCTCATCTTCATATTTTGGAACCCTCTTAAATTCAGTGCCCTCACCTGCTGTCTGTAGCAATTGCCCGTTCCCTGGGCCACCTTCACCTACGAAGCTGTCCTCATTTAAAATCTAAAATCCCAGTAGCCCACTTCCTGACCACTGTTCATTTGTCTTCCCTGATAGGCTAAACTCCACCTAAGTTTCTCTACCTGAACTTTGATCCTATAAGAACCTTCAGTGCTTTGGCCTCTCCATTTTATCCTCCTCTGTGAAAACTCTATAACCCCTATGATCCCTCTATTACGTTAGGCAGTTAGTTAGCCATGAGTGGGGAGGGTGGCTGGACGTGGTTAGGCTGCTTTTGCTACTTTGGACTGGCTTGAGACAGGCAGCCCTGAGTTGTCATGCTGAGTTGGCATAGGAATGAGGCTAATTCAGACCTTGCAAGGGGGTTGCCTGGAGATAGAGGCTAATCAACATGTCAGGGACTTTCTGAGGTGCACAGACAGATGGAGTCATACTTCATACTGATTTGCACTGTTTGGGGAACAGCTTCACTAAGATCTTGGGAAACTTCTAAGAAGCAACCAATACCCCTCAAAATGTATATAAAGTGCAAGCACTGTGCTCTCCCTAATGCCTGCAGTCTCCAGGGTGAGGCCAAGCTTGTTTACAAATCAAACAAACTTTTCCTTTCTTGCTAAAACCACTTGCTCTAGTTGTCTTCAATTATTTCAGCAATTACTCCGACCTGCTCTAACACCTCTATTTTATTTTAATCTCTATTCTGTCCCTATTAAGGCTGGACTTCAAAGTTGATTGTATGAACTATAAGCTGAGCTATAAGCCTACGAACATTCCTTCGAGTTTCTGTTTCGTTTATTTTGGACTCTTATTTCTCCTCCCTGTCCTCCTCCTCTTCTTCCTCTTCTTCCTCCTCCCTTGTCCCCTTTTTTTTCAGGAAAAAAAAAAAAAGAAGAAAGAAAGAAAAGAAAAGAAATTATCGGAAGTGGAAACCTTGGGTCTATCATACCAGAGTAAAGAGGTGCCCATAGAAGAACAGAACTCAAGCCCCGAATGGAGTGGCCAGACTTTAGGCCATCTAAAATATTTGTTTATAAAAAAGAGAAAAATGAAAATGTTGATATTGTTGCTAACCTTTCTCTGATTTTTTGTTCTGTCTGTAGGGTAGAGAGACAAATCCTTAGTAAGAATTTTCTGGAGTATTGGCTCTTCTGTCGATGGGTTTTGCTGATGGGTGTGTTATCCTAAACCTCATTCAGTGCAAGCATTTCTGTTCACGATTTCTGAATTTGCAGAAATGGGTTTTTCAGATCACCTGCAGGGTACAACTCACAGCTCTGCACTCAGGCCCCGTGTTTCTTTTCTAAGCCAGTCCTGTATCAGACAGTGTGTGCCAGGTGACTGTTGATTTCACCTTCTCCGTCCTCGCTGTCGTAGTTGTTGCTTATCACTATTTTTTCCTAGTAATCTGTTGTTGCATAAGTATAAACCCTTTACCTAAAACATCACCCTGACTTAACAGGAAGTAGCTGGATGACAGTGTCACCCCTCTTCCCCTGGATACGGAAGGGTGACATTAAGAGTAGAGATACGTAACTGAAGGGATGGATTCACTAAAGTGACAAAAATGTTTTCTGTCTCTTTAAAACTTCCCAAACTTTTTATTGGAACTGGAACCTATACTCCTGCCTAGTCTAGTGGTTGGGAGGGACAGAAGGGCTCAGCTGAACTGTCTGAAGGCCAAAACCTGGTGCCTGGCAGGCAGAGTTCTGGGCAGACCTTACAGGGGCGTGGATGCCATGGCTTAGTCTTCCTTGAAGATGGGACAATTCAAATTGAAATGACAATAGCTTAAAACTGAGCCCCCTTCCTTTAAAAGCTCTATATTTCTGCTAATGTGGAGAACAATGATGTTTCAGAGACATGAGTCCCCTTTCTCCTCATTTGCCAGCAAATTAATAAACCTCTCTTTCCTTTGCCTCAAAAAAAGCTATAGATATCATAATAGAAATCTACCAAGAAAAGAGTCAGCAAGCATGAAGAAAATTCAATAAATACAAATTAAAAGATCACACAGAATAGAATATTTGAAGAAAGCGAGGGCAAATAGTAGTTAATAAAAGCAAGGAGATCTATTAAGATTAAGATCTGTGCCATGTTTCTAGAATTAGCAATTAGAAACTGTTGGGGCCTCATTCAGGCTGGATGTCAAGAATGTATAGAGGTCATTTTTTCCAGAACTGTGTGATTTCTGCAGCAGCCCTTAGCCACCTTGGTTGCAGTTCTGCTAGGTGAATGAAAAAAAAGGGGGACAAGGGAGGAGGAAGAAGAGGAGGAAGAGGAGGAGGACAGGGAGGAGAAATAAGAGTCCAAAATAAACGAAACAGAAACTCGAAGGAATGTTCGTAGGCTTATAGGTAAGCATACAAACAGTCCATTGCAGATAGGGTCCTGCCAAAGGAAGTCCTGCCCCAAATCCATTAAGCCATCACATCCACAAAGCGTGCATCCATGTAGGTGCCTCATGAGGGGCTGAACCACAGCTTCAGGTAGACAGTAGTTCTCAACCTTCCTAATGCTTCCTAATTCCTTTAATACAGTTCCTGTGGGTTGCGACCCACAGGTTGAGAACCGCTGATAGAAGAACAAGTGCAAGAGAATCCTGTCCTCACTCAGCTGTGCCATCCAGATGTCAGAGCTACAGCCTTTAGTTTTAAAGGGGAGCCAAATCTAGCCAGGACATCAAGTCCCCAGGGAACAGATCACCTTTTCCAGCCTGTTTAGTAGCTCTGCCAGTGCCCTGATTTCTTTTTGTCAGGCTGCCCACCCACTTGGGCTCAGCCACTGTTTGCATCAGGGCCATTATTTTAAGGAACACACCTAACATTCTTATTTCTTGCCACCAGGAGCTCATTTCCTTCCGAATGGCACCATGAGCACGCACACACACAAAAGTATATTTAGAATCTGTAGAAATGTTTACTTTTCCCCTCCCAATAACTGCAGCTCAGCTTCCTGGGCTAAAGTCCCCGGGGTCAGTATTTTCCACATATCCAGCCCTTTGTTTTCTACAATGCTGCTCCCATCAGCGAAAATATCCCAATTTTGCTCTGGCATCTGCTAATCTGACTCATCTATTATGCTGGAACACACAGCCTCCAGAACTTCTAAACAGTCATGAGAACGAACCTTTTACTAGCTACCTCGAAGGGCCCCATACAAGGGCTTTTTCCATTAGTCCAAAGTGCAGAATCCAAACACGACAGAATCCTGCCTTTCCTAAGAACCTCAGAGAAGTAACCTGCAAGCCCCCCACTATGCTTCCATCAAACAGGCCGGGAAAGCCCTTTTAAATGTAATGAGTCTCTCAGTCTTGAAGAGCCACATGAAGAAAGTAATAGTTGGACTTCTCAATTGCTCCCCAAGTCATCTCATGGTCCTTTTCTGAGTATTCCACAAAAACAATTAGAATCCCAGGAGAAGAAAGAAACTCCAGAGCTTTGATTAAAGACATAAGAGTAGCAGGTGTAATTAGCAATGCAGTACATTAATATAGAAGCCCCTGTCCGACCAGTGAAAGGGAGCCGAGAGAACACGGTTAATGGAATTCACTTGTTTCTTCTACAGACCCGCTGCTCTTGACACAGTAATTGTGGCTGAATCTACTGCAGACTGATGGCACTTGGGGTGCTGTCTTGTACATTGCCAGCACTGTCTTTTCTATTCTACCAGCGCCCGGATCAATCCTTGACAGTCATTAGCACGGCTTACATGAGAGACCAGAATATGCCAACCAAAATATGAAGGATTGGGGAGCTGCAGGCAATTAAGAAGCAGATGCAGGAAGGCTCTCTGCCTTCCTTCTATTTGTCTAAAAGCAAGGTATGGATTTACCCAGTCAGAAGATATCCTTTCTCCTTCTCCCTCCCAAAGAGAACAAAGGTTAACCACTGAAGGCATCACTGAACCCCTATTGGCCTGGAGATGGTACCAGAGGCATGTACATGCAAAAGCTATGCTAATCAGCTTTCATTTGCCAATTACTTTCCTTTCCCCAAGTTACTATCCTAAAGACTCAAAGCGTTCTTCCTTTGTCTTGTCACTTCCCTGAAACTTGACTGTTCTTTACTGAGGATGCTTTATAGGCTAGAATTCAAAGCCACCTCATTGAGAATTACCCACTCCCTGGCTATCTCCCATGAATATGTGAAATACAAATGTCAAATGTGTATTTGTTTTTCTTTAGTTAATTTATCTTTTGTGACAGGGAGCTATTCCAACGAAGACCCTAAAAGTATTGAAGAGGAAAATTATTTTTCTTCTACTATCCTTTTATGCCAAACCTATAAATTGAAAAGCCACTGAAAGGTTTAAAGTAGGAGAGAAATAGGAACAGACAAGTGAGGGAAAATATTTTGTGAGCATTGAAAATTCACTGGAGGTTGAGAGATTATTGCAAAGTTTCTGGAGGTCCATCCTGTCCAGTCCACTCTGTGGACTAACCTATGTGGCTAACCTATGCACGTATATGTGGGCCGCATAGCAGTCCCCACGGTACTGCCACACTGCATGGGAGTTGAGCCAGGCCACCCCCCATGTTCCTTCTCCACGGGCCACCATTGCTTGTTTGCTTCTTTTTTTTTTTTTTGAGACGGAGCCTCAAGCTATCCTCCTGGGTAGAGTGCCATGGCAT
>CAUYTI010065962.1:0-13204 GCA_963575145.1 Galago senegalensis
ACAGGCGCCCGCCACAACGCCTGGCTATTTTTTGGTTGCAGCCATCATTGTTGTTTGGCGGGTCCGGGCTGGGGATTCGAACCCGCCACCTTAGGTGTACATGGCTGGCGCCTTAGCCGGTTGAGCTATAAGCGCCAAGCCTGGGGCTGGATTTGAACCTGCCGGCTCCAATGTATGTGGCTGGCACCCTAGCCACTGAGCTACAGGCACTAAGCCCATAAAGTACCTTTCTTGTGACCAAATTTCCCCTCTCATCTTTCTGGGAAATTCTGAATCCATAATGGAGATTTTGTTTCTTTATATGAATCTCGTCCCTTTTGTCAATTCATCTTTGGCTCCGATGTCTAAATTTCACCGATCAGTCAAATTAATATTGATGGGAGCCTGCAAATGTTACTCCTCTTCTGGCTATGGGTTGATTTAATTAGATGATTTGTTCCATTCTAGAATCCACTGTGTTACACCTTCCTACCATGGTGATTGGGAAAACTTTCATGGAAGAGTTGGCATTTGAGTTGCTCTCTGAAGGAAGGATAGGATTTTACAAAGCTGAACTATAGTCACAATCGTGAATATTCCGGGCAGAAGGAAACAATGCAGAGGTGTAACCATTTATCTGGAACAAACATACTGTATAGGAAAAAAGTAGAAATAGGGCTGGGAAGAAAGTAGAGCCCGATTATAGATGGCCTTGAAGGGCAGGCAAAGAAATGGGGAGAAGTGTCATGCTTTCCTGGAAGATTTGGTTTCAGTGGAGAATATATGGAATTGGGTGTGACTCCAAGACCTCAGCAAAAACATCAGTGAGAAAACTATTACTGTAACCGAGATAGGAGGCAATTTGGAACTAAAAGAAAGCCTTGAGAATCAGAGAAATGGAAAGGGAGGAAGAGATGTATAAAATAAATGTAGAGGAAGGATACCTGTGACCTGAATGAGAAGAGAGGACAGAGAAGACGGACCTGTGAGTGGCCCCAGAGATGGAGGATTGTAGAGGGAGACAGTGTTCATGTTGATTTTGCAGTCTGCCTGGACTGTGCTGTGAGGAATGGAAGATCCCTCTAATCGATATAACCGGTAGGCCGGTGTAATCCTAATACTTATTTATCTCCGATTGCTTCTTTAAAAAGAGTTCAGTGGGGAAAGATATTCTTATTCCCCTGAATGAATATTTGGCAGGTTGTGTACTTTGGCAGGTGTCTGTTGCTCCTAGCTTACACACCTGTGCTAAACCTTACAGAGGAGGCCGTTCTGTAGAGTCAGACAATTAAGTTTGCAAACTCATCCTGGGAAAAGTGCTGTGTACCTCATTGCTGAATATCACAACAATGGCCGAAGGGGATACTTCAAAGGTGAGCGTACACTTACGGGTGAAGATATACTCTCTTTTTTAGATTAAAAAAGTCTTTAAAAGACAACATGGGTATGATTTATTTGGTTCACTGGTATTCTTTTTAAAAATGAAACATTGACATTTCAAAATGAGCCATGTTGTGTTAGACTTTCATCTATGATTCTGAAAGTGCTATTGTCACATACCAGATGAAACTAGTTCAAAGAGTAATTTTCTCTCAAAGCCTCCAAAGATTTTTTTTGGTCCTTCACCTATTTTTTGTCTGTCCCTTAGAATGAGTTCATAACTTAATTGTCCAACCTTTATATGTGTCACAGAGTCTGAATTTCAGTAATTAGACTTTGCATCCCAAGATAAAATTCCAAACTATGTTATGTGTTAAACCTCAGCTCACCAGCACACATTAACCTGAGTCTGGAAGGAGAAGGGAACTTGCAGCCGCCTTCATCGCAGTCCCTTCCTTCTTTTCTTCTCTTTCTCTACCCCTAACCCGGCCAGTTTCTGACCCCCAAAAGTTGACACAGGAAGGGACAGGTCTGAAGACTTGTGAGGGGAAAGGACAGATCTTGTAAGAACAGGGTATCACTATAATTTAGCTTTATGTGCTCTGGACTCGAGGCTGTTTAGAACCCACCTGTCTCTTGTGGGTATTATCACTTAGCCCAAGCAGATGCATCTCCACTTCAGGCGGCCACTTGAGGTTCCACCTGGGAACATTAACTTTCTACTTGGGTCCCTCCGCCTCTCCAGGTGGTCTGCTTGGACTAGGCCCAAGGTGAACTCATGTTGCCCCTCTCTCTTGTTGGGGGTAAGCTCTAGGAATAGATGTGTGTAGTCAGGCCCTGCTTAACGATGGGGATACATACTGAGAACTGTGGTGTTAGGCACTTTTGTCATTGTGCTAGCATCATAGCAAAGACCAAGATGGTACCGCCTACTGCACGCCCAGGCTCTATGGCATATAGCATATCGCTCTGAGGCAGCTCACCATAGAGCATGTTATTGTACTGAATATTGGGGGCTATCATAACATGATGGTCAGTTATTGTGTACCTAAACATAGAAAAGATATAGTAAAAATAAGGTATTATAATCTTATGGGACCACTGTCATATATACAGTCCATCTTTGACTGGAATGTCCTTATTTGGCATGTGACTGGAGATCCCCACACGGTATCCCTCTCTTGGCTTGGCGACAGACGAAGTTAGCCTGGCAGCTCCAGGCAGGAATCAGTCCTGGAGAACCTCCCTACCCTGTGAGATGGCAGGGGGTTGGCATGAGAGTGAGCTGGGGCTCACAGCTCAGCCCCCTACCACACACAGTATCTTCTTCCAAAGATACTCTTCTCACACACAAAAAAATGGTTTTTTATCTCTACATTTTCTAGTTCCTTTTATGTTCTTGATTTGATTGAGGGGTTCAAGGGTTATGAAACCAATTTAGGAAACATTTTCTCTCTACATATTTCATAACGGGTTCTGTCTTAAATCTTTCATCTATTACAAAATACTGTTTCAACAGAAACTTCTGTGTAAACATTGTCTTACACAAAAGCTAATCTCAAAGGTAATTTCTTTTATTTGATTATTATTATTTGAGACAGAGTCTCACTATGTCACCCTCAGTAGAGTGCTGTGGCATCACAGCTCACAGTAGCCTCAGACTCTTGTACTTAAGCAATTCTCTTGCCTCAGCCTTCCAAGTAGCTGGGACTATAGGTGCCCACCACAACACCCGGCTTTTTTTAGTTGCACTTGTCATTGTTGTTTAGCTGGCCCAGGCTGGGTTCGAACCCGCCAGCCTCAGTGTATGTGGCTGGCGCCATAACCACTGTGCTATGGGCACCGAGCCTGGTAATTTCTTTTATGAAGTGTACATTAAGTCAATGCCACAATTTTTATATTAAAATGTATGTATAAGTTTATATATTTTTATAAAGTACATTTATGTATTTATCTAGAAACATATAAACTACATACCGTTATATGCTGTATTTCTGTATATATATATATATATTTTTGGCCAGGGCTGGGTTTGAACCCACCACCTCAAGTATATGGGGCCAGCACCCTACTCCTTCAAGCCACAGGCGCTGCCCTGTTTCTGGATATTTTCATTCTTTTGTTCTGAGAAAATTTTAAGACAGCTTTTCTCGATTTGGTATATTAACTTCCTGTTGCTGCTGTTATAAATTCCCACAAACTCAGTGGCTCAAAACAACACAAATTTATTATCTTATAGTTTTGGAAGTCAGAAGTTTTAAATTCATTTCACTGGTCTAAAATCAAGGTGTCACTAGGACTGCATTCCTTCTGAGAGCTCTAGGAAAGAATTTGTTTTCATCTTTTCCAGCTCCCCAAAGCTGCCAGCATTTTGGCCTGTGGCCTCATTCTGTCATCAAAGCCAGCAATGGCCGACTGGCTGAGTCTTTCTCAGCTACGTCTCTGACAGATTCTTCTGCCTCCCTCTTCCATATTGCAGGACCCTTGTGATTGCATCGGACCCGCCTGGATAATCCAAGACAATTGCTCTGTCCTAAAGTCAGCTACAGCTGACATGTAAGCTTATTTCTGTCTGTAGCTTTAATTCTCTTCTGCCTTGTATAGTCAAGGTTCAACCCAAGAAGCAGAACCAGTAGGAGAAAATGTAGAGATTTATGTGAAAGGTTGGCTTATGTGATTGTGGGGGCTGGCCAGTCTGAAATGCAGACTTGTGTGGTCATTTGAGGACATGCAAAGAGCCGAAAAATATTTGAGTCCACTGGCCCGGGGGATGTCCCAGCTGAGGTTATGACCATGGCCATGTTCCACCTTCCTGTCTCAGTTTTCATGCAGGGATGGCCAGAGGAGGGAGCCAGCGCAGGGCAGTGCAGTGTAGGGCAAGCAGCTCCAGATGTGGGGCCAGAGGAGGTTTGAATTCCACTCCTGACATCTGGTAGTGGAGCAGCCTCAGGCAAGTCATTTAACACTTCCAAACCTTCTTTTCACTTAAAAAAAAATAAACTTTTTGAGACAGTTGTAGCATTTTCACTTTTGTATAATAAAGGAAATAAAATCTACTAGTTGTTTTAGGATTTAAGATTGTGATCTACGTGAGATATGTTTGCATGAATATGAAATGTATACAGATGCACCTCTAGGACTTTAGGATTATTATTTACTAAGTCATGCTTGCAGCTGCTTTATAGTACATAACTACCATAAATAAAGGGAATTGTTTATTCTAAGAGATGCGCCAGGATATCTTCTATATATTCTTTAAATTTATTTCATTTTTATGTGTTCATTTATTATTATTTTTTGAGACAGAGTCTCACTCTGTTGCCCGGGCTAGAGTGACATAATGTCAGCCTATCTCAAGGAAACTTTAAACTCCTGGGTTTCAGTGGTCCTCTTGTCTCAGCCTCCTGAGTAGCTGGCACTACAGGTAAGTGCCATGACACCTGACTCATTTTTCTATTTTTAGTAGAGACCAGTCTTTCTTTTAGAGCTCAGGCTGGTCTTGAACTCCCGAACTCTAGTAATCCTCCCACTAGGCCTCCTGGAGGGCTAAGATGACAGGCAGGAGCCCCCACACCAGGCCTGTTCTCCTCTTTACTTTAGTGCATAGGAGCTACCCAATTTTCCCGTGGTAATTGGGACAAATCACTCCAGCCAATACAGTAACCCCTTCTTTGCCTCTGAATGTTTTGTGAGTAGAATCAGACATGATATAAACTTTGGAGACTCTTTTTTTTTACTTAGCATAATTCTCTGTAGATTGGGTTGTTAGGTGTATTACATTACTAGTTCATTTCTTTTTACTGCTGACTAGTATTTCATGGTATGGATGTACCAGAGTTTGTTTAACCATTCATCTGTTGACAAATCTGAGCATTTCCTGTTTGGTGTTATCATTAAAAAAGCTTCAATTACGTATTCATGTATAGCTTTTTGTGTGAACACAGTCTTTTTTTCTTAGATAAATGCCTATAGTTTTTAAGAAATGACCAAGCTGTTTTCCAGAGTGGTTACACTCTGTCTAACTGATTCCTGCCTATTCATCATCATTTGACACTACTATTTTTAACTTTAGCCATTCTTAGAGGTGTATAGTGATAGCTCCCGTGGTTTTAATTTGCATTTCCCAAATAACTGATAATGTTGAATATCTCTTTTTGTGCTTATTTCCCATCTGTATATCTTTGGTTGCATTTTTTCCCTTATATTGTCTGTGTTTTAATCGAATTGTTTGCCGTTTACTGTTTAGTTTTGAGGGTTCTTTATAAATTCTAGATACTAATCTTTTGTTGGATATGTGGTTTAAACACAGTTGTCCCTTGGTATCTATAGGGACTGGTTCTAGGACCTTTCCTAATACCAAAATCCACACTTACTCAAGTCCTTGAGTATCTCTGTGTAAACTGCCCCTCTAATACAAAAAATGGGTCCTCCATTTCTGGGGGTTTGAAGTGTTGCAAATACAATACTATATTTTTAATCTGAATTTGTTTGTGTATTCAAGATGCACTGAAAACAATAAATGCCAGTGGCCAATTGTATTTATTTTTAAAGAATCCATGGAGAAGTGGACTTGTGAAGTAGAAACCTATATTGTTCATGGGTCAGTTGTATTTTCTTCCACTCTGTAGCTTGTCTTTTCATCCTTTTCCAGGGTTATTCAAAGAGCAAACATTTTTAATTTTGATAAAACTGAATTTATTGATGCTTTTGGTGTTATTTTAGTCCATTCAGGCTGCTAAAACACAAATACCAAACACTGGTGGCTTAAGCAAGAGAAACTTATTTCTCTCAAATTTCAAGGCACTGGAAGCATTGGTGTCTGATTTACAGATGGTGGTCTTCTCCCTGAGATCTCACATGGTAGAAGGGGACAGGTTGCTCTCTGGGGTTTCTTATGTATGGATGTTAATCCCATTTGTGAGGACTTGATTCTTAATGACCTAATCATCTTCCAAGGGCTCTACCTCTTAACATTGGTGATTAGATCTCAACATAATAATTTTGAGAAGACATAAACATTCTGTCCATACAGCAGGGGGATGTCTAAGAACATTGTGCCTAGCTTTAAATCTTAAAGGTTTTCTTTTATGATGTTTAGAAAAGTTTTGTGGTATTACATTTTACAATTCAGTTCATGATCTATTTTGATATAAGATATGAGACGTATATATTTTTTTCCTTCCTGAAAATGCCAAATTCCCATTTGCTCCAGCAACATTTGTTGAAAAGATTATCTTCCCTCCATTGAATTGCTTTGCTCCTATGTCAAAAGAAAAGTTGGTTATATTTGTGTGAGTATATTTCTGGCTTTGATATTATGTTTCATTGATCTATGTGTCTGCTAGAACCACACTATCTTGATTGCTATATCTGAAAAGTAAATTGTGAAATAAGATAGACTGATTCCTCCCACTTTATTCTTCTATTTTAAACTGTTTTTTAGCTATTCCTTTGCCTTTACATATAAATTTTAGAACTATCTTATATAATACATCTACAAAAAGTTTTGCTGTTATTTTGATAAGAATTGTTTTTCCCTATATATCATTTTCAAGAGAACTGACATCTTTACTGTCTTTATTATGATGAGTCTTCCAATTCATGAACATAGTGTGTCTCTGTATTTATTTATATCTTTTTGGATTTCTTTTATCAAAATGTTGTAATTGTCAGCTTATAAGTTCTATCTATGTTTTCTTAGATTTACACTTAATTATTTTTGAATAATTATAAATGTTGTATAATTCTTCTTTTAGTGTCTACATGTTTAATGCTAGAAAATGGATATGTAATTGGTCTTTAAAAGTTTATTTTATATTCTGTAGTCTTGTTGAACTTTCTTATTAGTTCTAGAAATTTCGTTTGTTTATATGTTGTTTGGGATTTTCTATATAGATAATCATGTTATCTGTAAAGTGGAACAGTTTTACTTTGCCCTTCCAATCTGTATGAATTTTTTTCTTTCTCTTGCCTTATTGCATGGGCTAGCACTTCTAGCACTATGTTGAATAAAAGTGGTGATAGCTGACATGCTAGCATTGTTCCTGATATTAAGAGGGAAAACATTTACTCTTTCATCATTTCATCTAAGTTGTCAAATTTATGTGTCTGTAGAGTTGAGCATAGTATTCCCCATTTTATTTTTTTGATCTCTGCAGGATTTGTAGCTATGTCCCCTATTTAATTCATGGTATGGGTAATTTGTTTCTTCCTTTTTTTTATTGTCAGTCTCGGTAGAAAGTTGTTAATTGTATTGATCTTTTCAAAGAATCAGCTCTTTCTTTCATTGATTTCTCTCTCTCTCTTTTTTTAACTTTAAACTTTATTGATTTTTGCTCTAATATTTATTATTTTCCTCATTCTGCTTTCTCTGGGTGTTGTTGCTTTTTTTTTTTCCTTAGTTTTTGAGGTGGAGGTTATATTATTGATTTGAGACTTTTCTTCTTTTCTAATATATGAATTTAGTGCCATAAATTTTACTCTCACTATTTAAGTTGTGTCCCATAGAATCTCATTTACTGTATTTTCCCTGACTTGTTTCACAGTCTTATGTTTGCTTTCTATACATGGCAGCCATAAGTTTGTGTAAAAATTGTCCATAATTTTTAGTTGTTCTTAGCAGTTAGAATAGAGAAAAATACATCTATTTCATCTTCCTGGTGGCAGAAGTCCTCAGCAAAAGTTTTTAAAATTCAGTAACACTAAAAATTGTCAAGGGTGTGAAGAAATTGATTGGCATTGGGAATATAAAGTTTTTCAAATTTGGGGGAGAGGACTTTGATAGTAGCAATCCTCCAATTTGAAAAATATCAGCAGTCCAACTTGTAAAAATCTATTTTCCACAAATGCTAACAACAGTCATTAAGAATAAAGATGCTGGGAGTCAGAGGGAGGCAACACGACTGATTAGAGGCTGCTTTCAAAAGAGGCTCCTGTTTAGAGGAGAGAAGTGGACTTGAGAAGTGGACTGAAGTGGACTTACAGAAGCCAAAGTAGGGAGTTGAGCACAGGGGGACCAAGGCAATGCAACGTGCCTATACCCACTGAGACAACCTGTGAGGCCAAGAAAGAGGAAAAAAGATAACAAAGATCAGGCACAGAGCAATTAGTTGGAAGATGCTTGTTCCCAAGGTGAGGAGGCCCTTCTCCCAACCAGGAAGCTTGCAGTGGGCTTTCTGCCAGCAAGCAGGGAACAAAGGATCTCTTACCTCACTGCAGGAGAGAGATTTGCAAAGTCCTGGTCCTCTTATATCTGGAAGATTCTTCCTCTGAGCCTAGGAGGAGGCTGCTCGGCACAAAAGTGAGCAAATATTCTTTTCCCAATCCTGAACCCATAGCTCACCCTTCTTCTTATCTTGGTTGGAGCCATTATTGTTGTTTGGTGGGCCCGGGCTGGATTCGAACCCGCCACCTTAGGTGTATGTGGCTGGCGCCTTAGCCGCTTGAGCCACAGGTGCAGAGCCAATATGTCTTTTTTTAAAGCTAGAAATCCTCATGGAGAGGAGCCTGCAGAAGAGCTCTGGCAACATGAAAAATCAGAGCAGATCAACTCTTCCAAAAGATTACAAGGGAAATGTAATGGAAAATATCATCCATAGGGAAATTGCTGACATGTCATAAATAGAATTCAGAATATGGCTGGCAAATAAGATGATTAGAATGGAGGAGAAGGGCATGCCTGTTGCTCAGTAAGCCACCCGGTTGCCCCATATACTGAGGGTGGCGGGTTTGAATTTAGCCCCAGCCAAACTGCAACAAAAAAAATAGCTGGGCATTGTAGTGGGTACCTGTAGTCCCAGGTACTCTGGAGGCTGTGGCAAGAGAATCGCCTAAGCTCAGGAGCTGGAAGTTACTGTGAGCTGTGATGCTACAGAACTCTAATGAGGGCGACAAAGTGAGACTCTGTCTCTAAAAAAAAATAAAAAGAATTGAGGAAAATATGGAAATAGAAATTTAAAAAAATGGTTAAAAAGTTATCTCAAGAAATTAATGAATTCAAAGTCAAAGGCACCAAGGATATGGATATGGACATAATGAGGAAAGATACTGCAGAGCTTAAAGAATTAAAAAAGGCATTTGAGGAGCTTCAAAACATAATGGAGACCCTCAGCAATAGAGTAGAACATGGAGAAGAAAGAACTTCAGAAATTGAAGACAAGACTTTTGAACTATTTCAGTCATTCAAAGAGGAAGAAAAAAGGAGAACAAAACCAGAATATTCCCCAAGAGCGTTGTGGGGTCATTACTATAAAACTACCCAGAAATATAAAAATGTAAAGGACATGGACCAAAAGATCAAACATTCACATTATAGGGATTCCTGAAGGAGAAGAGGAAGGTCCTAAAAGCACTGATGCTCTACTTCAAGACATTATGGTGGAGAATTTCCCAAGCATTGTGAGTGATACAGAAATTCTGATTATAGATAATTTCACAAATCCAGCACAACTCAATCCAAACAAAGCATCTCCTAGGCATATTGTAATTAATTTTGATGAAGTTAATATGGAGGAAAAAATCCTGTAAGCAGGTAGGTGCCAGAAAATTCTTACTTACAAAGGGAAAAATATTCTGCAGCTGAAAAATAAAAAATTTTGCAGCTGAAATTCTTCAAGCCAGAAGAGGATGGTCATCTGTCTTTAGCCTTCTTAAACAAAAATTTCAGCTTTCTGTATCCTGCTAAACTGAGTTTTGTTTGTGATTAAGAAATCAAATATTTTGCTGATGTGCAAATGTTGAGGAAATTTGCTATAACTAGACCAGGTCTACAGGAGGTACTCAAATCCATTCTTCATAATGGCCAGCACAATGGTCCACCACCAAAGTAAACACAACTAAAAATGAAAGAACAAAACCTACACAATGGTGAAAGGGATAAAAATAAGTTCTGGACCTCTGGAAAACTGGATGACTAAAACTCCACCATACCTATCAATTCTCTCAATAAATGTGAATGGCTTGAATTCTCCTCTAAAGAGGAGCCAGCACAGGTCGGCTGACTGGGTGCAAAACCTCACTCCCAATATCCGTTTTCTCCAAGCAACACACCTAACCTCAAAGGATAAAACAAGACTCAGGGTGAAGGAATGGAATACAATAATCCAGGCAAATGGAAATCAGAAAAAAGCAGGGACTGTGATCTTATTTTCGAATACAATTGAATTTAAAGCAACAAAAATAAAGATGGACACTACATGCTTGGCAAGCGAAGCACACAACATGAAGAGATTTCAATACTTAACATTGAGGCAGTCTACTTTAACACTCTTTGATTTATAAAATAAATCCTAAATGATCTGAACAATATGATATCTTCTTGCCATACAATAGTTGGAGATTTTAACACCCCTTTGATAATACTGGGCAGATCCTTGAAGCAGAAACTAAACAAAGAAATAATGGATGACCCTAGAACAAATAGACTTAACAGACATACAGATCATTTCATCCTAACAAAACTGAATACACATTCTTCTCAGCCCAGGGATCAATTTATCATATCTCAGGACACAAGCCTAGACTCAAGAAATTCAAAAATAGAAATTATTCCTTGAATCTTCTCAGACCATCACAGGATAAAAGTTGGACTTGACGGCAACAGAGATCTTCATACACAAATAAAGTTATGAAAACTAAGCAAGCTTATGCTGAATGACAGTGGGTCAAAGATGAGATTGATAAGAAAATCATTAGATTTCTTGAACAAAATGATAATGAAGCTACAACCCATCAAAACCTGTGGGTTACTGCAAAGGATGTCCAATGAGGAAAATTTATAGCATTAGACACTTTCATCAAGAAAACAGAAAGAGAGCTAGTCAACAACCTAATGGGCCATCTTAAGCAACTGGAAAAAGAAGAATAATCCAACCCCACCTAGCAGAAGAAAATAAATAATCAAAATTAGAGCAGAATTGAATGAAATTGAAGACAAAAGAATCATTTGGAAGATCAATGAAGCAAGTTGGTTCTTTGAAAAAATTAATAAAATTGATAAACCCTTGGCCAGACTAACCAGAAACAGAAAAGTTAGATCTCTAATAACTTTAATCAGAAATGATAAAGGGGAAATAACAACAGATATCACAGAAATACAAAAGGTCCTCAATAATTACTACAAAAACTGCCCAGAAATATAAAAATGGAAAGGAAATGGACCATACCTGGAAGCATACCTCCTTCCTAAACTAAACCAGAAAGAATTAGAAAGTTTGAATAGACCTATATCAAGTACTGAAATAGCATCAACTATATAAAATCTTCCAAAAAAGAAAACCCTGGAGCGGATGATTTCATACCAGAATTCTACCAAACTTTCAAATAGGAAAAAATACTTTTATTGCACAATCTATTCCAAAACATAGACAAGGAAGAAATCCTCCTCAACACATTCTATGAAGCATATATCACCCTGTTTCCAAAACCAGGAAAGGACCCAACAAAAAAATAAAATTATAGACCAATATCATTAATGAATATCAATGCAGAAATATTCAATAAGATCTGAGCAAGCAGAATACAATGACACATTAAAATAGTTATACATCATGATCAAGTGGGTTTTAACCCAGGGATAGAAGGTTAATTCAACATACATAAATCCATAAATATAATTCACCACATAAATAAAATAAAAAAACAAACACCATCTGATTCTCTCAACTGATCCAGAAAAGGCTTTTGCAATATCTGGCATCCTTTCTTGATAAGAACACTATAAAATATACCATGTTTCCCCAAAAATAAGACCTACCCCCAAAATAAGCCCTAGCAGGATTTCCATGCATTTGTTAAACATAAGCCCTACCCCAATAATAAAACCTAGTGATGGGCGTGGCTATGCAGCATATCTGCATAGTTATGGCACGCATTTCCACATGGAGCAGTAAGGAAGACTGGAATACCTTTTATATGCCACAGCTCCTTTCTCCAAGCTAATTGCACTTGCATGGGTTTGCATGTTGTAACCGCATTTGCAGGCATTCTATTGCACACGTGCGAATGGCTAGGGGAAAGGAGTTCACACATCACTAGCACCAGCCCCACTAACAAGGTTGACTCCCCCGTCAGGTTCCAGAAGAAGATGACTTAACTGTATTTGAATAAATGTAGGTTGTTGTATTGTACTTAATAAAAATAAGACATCCCCTGAAAATAAGCCCTAGTATGTCTCTTGAGAAAAAATAAATATGAGTGTCTTATTTTGGGGGAAATACAGTAGGTGTAGGTTTCTTAAACTGATAGAGGCTACAACAAACCCACAGCCAATATTATATTGAATAGAGTAAAATTGAAAGTATTTCCACTCAGATCTGGAACTAGATAAGGATGCCAACTGTTGCCACTGCTGTTCAACCTAGTGCTGGAAGTCCTAGCCATCATAATTGGTAAGAGAAGGAGATCAAGGGTATCCAGATGGGGACACAGGAGGTCAAACTCTTGCTCTTTGTATTTGACATGATCTTTTTATTTATTTATTTATTTATTTATTTTTTAATTTTTTTTTTTATTTTGAGACAGAGTCTCACTATGTTGCCCTCCATAGAGTGCTGTGGCATCACAGCTCACAGAAACCTCCAGCTCTTGGCCTTAAGAGATTCTCTTGCCTCAGCCTCCCAAGTAGCTTGGACTACAGGTGCCCACCACAATGCCAGGCTATTTTTTTTTTTTTTTTAATTGAGTGTTAACTATGTACATTAATGCACTTCTGGGGTACAGTGTGGGGTTTTCACATGCATTCTGAAATACTTCCATCAAACTGCTCAACACAGCCTTCATGTCATTTTCTCAGTTATTGCTTTAAAATGTTCACATTCTACTCTTAGAAAGATTCACCTGTACCCCT
>CAUYTI010065963.1:0-24926 GCA_963575145.1 Galago senegalensis
TTTTTTTACCATATTTGCGTTTTTTTAAAACCAAATATTTTTTATTTTTTTAACCCTTTTTTTTTTTTTTTTTATATAAAATGCATTTGGTTTTTTTTTTTTTTTTTTTTTTTTTTTTTTTTTTTGGTAACATACACAACCCAGAATCATTTTTTCCAAGTCTTGAAAATAAAATGTTGCTATTTTAATAGGGATGTCACTGAATCAGTAAATTACTCCAGGTAGTAAAGACATTTTAACAATGTTGATTCTTCCTAGCCATGAACATGGTATGTTCTTCTATTTTTTGAGGGCTTCTGCTATTTATTTACTTAGAATATCATAATTTCATGTATAGAGGTCCTTCACCTCTTTTGTTATGTACATTCTCAAGCATTTCATTTTTTTGGTGCTATCATTAAAGGAATTGTGTCCTGAATTAAACTCTCATCTTGGATTTTGTTTACATATACAAAGGCAACTGACTTGTGAACATAAATTTTATATCCTGAGACATTACTGTATTTTTTAATAACTTCCAAGAGTCTTGTGGTTGAGTCTTTGGGATTGCTCAGGAATAAGAATATATCATCAGCAAAATGGAGGGTTTAACTTTCTCTGTCTCATTTGGAGTCAATTTAGCTTCCTGTCTTGTCTATTTGTATTGGCTAAATCTTCTAGCACAATCTTTAATAGTAATGGTGACAGAGGACAACCTTGTTTGCTTTTTGTTCTAAAAGGACATTTTCAGTTTTTCTTCTTTCAGTAAAATACTGGTTATGAGTTTCTAATAGATAGCTTTGATCAGTTTAAGAAATGTACCACCAATGCCTATAATCCTCAGAGTTCTAATTAAAAAAGCATGATGGATTTTATCAGATTTTTCTTTGCATCTATTGAGAAGATCATGTAGTCTTTGGTTTTACTTTTGTTGATATGCTGAATAATGTTTATGATGTTGCATATACTAAACCAAACTTGCATTCCTGGGATAAAACTAACATGATCCTGATGTATGCTTTTTGATGATAAGCTGTAATATATTAGCTAATATTTTATTGAGCATTTTTGCATCTATATTCATTAGTGAGATTGGTCTGAAATTCTCCTTTTGAGTTGGATCTTTTCCTGATTTTGCAGTCAGGGTGATTCTTGCTTCATAGAACGTATTGGGGAAGATTACTTACTCCTTAAACTTTTTGAATAATTTCTGCTGTATAGGTGTGCTCTTCCTTGAAGGATTGATAAAATTATAGTGTGAAGTCACCAGGACCAGAACAGGTTTTTGTTGGGAGATTTTTTATTATTTTTTTGATCTCAGGAGTTCAAATTCATCTGTTCAGTGACTTTATTTTATCTTGGCTAAGTCTAAGGAGAGATTGTGATTCCAAATATTGATCCATTTCCTGCACATTATCAAATTTCTGTGCATAAAGTTTCCAGTAGTATTCAGAGCTGATCTCTTATATCTCTGTGACATCAGTTTCTATTTCCCATTTATCATTTCTGATTGAAATTACTAGAGATTTATGTTTTTACTTTTAGTTAGACTGGTCAAGGGCTTATTTACTTTATTTATTCTTTCAGAAAACCAACTCCTCATTTCATTAATTTTCTGAATGATTTTTTTGTTTTCAATTTCATTGATCTCTGATTTAATTTTGGATATTTCTTTTCTTCTGCTAGGTTTAGGCTTTAACTGCTCTTCTTTTTACAATTCTATCAGATGGCTTGTGAGTTTGTTGATGTGTTCTATTTCTATTTTTCAAATGTAGGCATCTACAGGTATAAATTTCCTCTCAGGACTGCTTTTGCTGTATTCTATAGTTTTTGGTATGTTTTGACATCATTGTTGTAATACTCAAGGAAATTAATGATTTCCATTTTAATTTCTTCCTGCATCCATCTATCATTTAGCATAAAGTTGTTTAACTTCCATGCCTTTGTGTGAGGTTGAATGTTATTACTAAATTTGAGTTCCACTTTTAGTGCCTTGTGGTCAGAAAGATGCAAGGCAGAATTTCAATTCTTTTGAGGTTTGTTTTGTGTCCTAGGATATGATAAATTTTGGAGAATGTTCCATGGGATAATGAGAAGAATGAATATTCTTTATCTTTGGGATGGTGTGTTCTATATATGTCTATCAGGCACAGTTGTTCTAGGGTCTCATTTAAATGTCAAATCTCTTTCTTTAATTTCTGTTTGGAGGATCTGTTCAGCTCTGAGAGAAGGGTGTTAAAGTCCCCTGTTATTATGGTGTTATAGTATGTCATATTGTTCAGACTAAGAAAGGTCTGTTTCAGGAATCTAGAAACTTTTAAATTGGATGCATCAATATTTAGAATTGAAATGTCTTCTTGCTGTATTTTTTGCTTGACCAAAAGGAAGTGGCTATAATTGTCTTTTGAAACTTTAGTTACTTTAATTCCACATGTATCTGAAAAGAAGATTGTAACTCTTCTTTTCGTCAGACTTCCATTTTCCTGAAAAACTGATTTCCAACCCTTAACTTGGAGTTTTAATTTTTGTTTTGATGTGAGGTGTGTTTCCTGCAGACAGCAAATGGATGGCTTTTCTTCAGCCAATCAGCCAATCTATGCTTCTTCAGGGGGAAAATCAAGCCTTTCACTTTTATTGAGATAATTGACAAGTTTCATCTCATTTTATTCATTTTAGTTTGTGAACAACCATTTCTTAATTTTGACTTTTGCATTATTTTGGAAGTGAGATTCTGTTCTTTAATTTCTGGATGTTTACCTGGCTGAAAGTCCATTGTGATGGTCAGTGGTTAGTACAGAGTGACATATAATCTGTAAGCCTGTTCTTGTTGCAAATATCCTCAGTTTGCATATCAACAAAAGATTTGATTTCTTCATCAATTTTAAAGCTTAACAGTGAAGGATGTACAAATCTGGGCTGGAAATTGCTCTGTTTAAGATAGATGACCACTGTCTTCTTGCTAGGAAATTTTCATTATAAAAGTCCCTGGTCTTCCTGTTAGGTTTGCACCCCAAATGTCTTCCCTCCCAATTAATAGACATGCCAGACCATGGACCTTGGCCAAGCAGAAGCTTTCCAAGGAAAGCACTTATCCCTGGGATCTCTAATGGCTGCCTTTTTCTCTAGTGTGCCAAATCCAGTTTCACTGAATTCTCTGAGGGCCACATCTGTTAATCTGCCAAACACTTGGATTTCCCCAACTTCTCAGTCCTCACGTTTGAGCAGCTCAGTCACTAGATTACTCACCCATGGTCTCCCAGGCAATCCCCACATTGCAACAAGCAGGGGCAGCTCCAACATAATTATTGTGAGGGAAGCCCACAGCTGAACAACATTAGCTTCTTACAGGCTCAGTGGCTCAGTCTAGGACCGCAGACAGTCCTCAAAGTCATCCACATGGTGGCCTAAGGTCTTCCAAGTCAGTTCAATAGAGTGCCCTCGTCCAGAGAAACCAAAACAGCCCCCAGATAAGGCTCTTCCTGCTTCCAGTCTCACTGTTGCCATAGGTTCAGCTGCAAGCAGCCTGCAACCTAACATACACAGACCCACTTCTTGCCAGTTTTCCACCATTGATGTTCCCCTACTGGTGTCCAGACTTCACTTACTGACTTCTTGCATCACCAGAGGACAGCCTCTGGGAAAAATCCAATGGCCAGAGATGCCTGGAATCTTCTTTCCTCACTCTAACTGTGCCTGGTTACACAGAAGCTGCTACTTGGCTACCAACTTGATTCAAATCCCATTCTTTGTAACACTTTGAATACAACAACAAATTGGATAGCTACTGCACAAGCTTAGTAATGTTGACTGCATAGTGATTTCATTCTGGAATGACCTGGGATCCAAGCCTCTGGTCAAAGATACTCAGTGAAATTTTCTGCTCACTTCAGTGGTGTCCTGCAAGTGTTTTTATCAAGGACAGTTCATAGCCTGCCATCTACAGACATAATTCTTTTACCATTTGTGCCTTATTGATTACATTAATGCCTAAGATTACAGTCATTAGGTTGACACAACAGTTGAGATTTAGTACAGCAATGAGACTCAAGCTGCATTCCAGATGGTAAAACTTCATAGAGACACTTAAGTAGGAGTCTCTTTTTTTCTTTTTCTTTCTTTTTATTTTTTTTGAGACAGAGATTCACTTTTTCACTATGGGTAGAGGGCTGTGCCATTAAAGCTCACAGTGTCCTCCAACTCCTGGGCTCAGGTGATCCTTTTGCCTCAGCCTCCTGAGTAGCTTAAACTACAGGAGCTCACCTCAGCAATTTTTTGTTGCAGATTGCCTGGGTCCATTTCAGAACTCACTGCCCTCATGGTTAGCCATCACTTCAGACATCAAAGATTGGATAATTTTCAAACTAGATTTTGTGGTCAAGGGTGATTCATCATACCTCTCATATTGGTAATTTGAGAGGCTTAGTATGTTGGATTGTCTTAGTTTCTGAATTGGAGACCAGGCTCCATACTAGTGAGATACCCATGTCTGAAGTATAAAAAACAGCCAGATGTTATGAAGGCTCTTGGCATGTCAGCTGAGAGGATAGGTTCACTTGAGAACACTTGAATTTTGCTGTGATCTGTGATACATGGGTACTCTACCAAAGGCATAGAAAAAATAAAGACTCTATCTAAATAAATAACTAGAGAAAAATATTTATATGGAGTTACTCCTCATTTTTACTTTTTTTTTTAATAGATACAGAGACTTGCTATATTTATCACACTCAGTAAAGTTCTGTGGCTTCTCTAGATCACAGCAACCTCCAACTTCAGGCTTTAGTCAATTTTCCTTTCTCAGCCTTCTGAGTAGCTGGTAGTACAGGTGCATGCCACAATGCCTGAGTATTATTTTTTTTTTTTGACCACAGATCTATTGTTTAAAATTTTACACTACATTACATGTCAACTGGAGAAATGATACTCTCATAGGGAAAATTTTTTTTTCTGCAACCCAAATAGTCAAAACTTCAGATGTTACACAGTTCTGACCCATCATATTTTAGATTATTTTAATCTCTCTCAAGTGCATTCTTGAGAATTTACACAGTGAATTCTTGACTCAAGTCTGATTTTTTATATGCATTAAAATATCCAGATTCTACACTCCACTCTTTCTGTTGTACTTTTCAATCTGTACCAATATTTCCTTGCCCCAGTCAGTCCAAGACCAGAGATCAGATATCTCTGGACAAACTCTATCCATGAGATAAACTGGCAGTCTCCTATGGAAGCAACTGCAAATTAATCTGATCTCATTTATTGTTCCCTCTTCAACCAGGGCACAAAAATAGAGATCCTCCTTTATATAGTCCTGTATTGTGTCTGCCTACTGATCTTAACTTGTTCTTTAAGTCTTGGAAACTATACTTGGAAAAATTTCTTTTTTTTCCTTTTCTCTCTCTCTCTGTCTTTCTTTCTTTCTTTGTAATTTTCTTTCATAATTTTTCATGAAAATGACTCTCATTCTCTTCCCCAGTCTACATTGTGCAAGACCTCAGCCTTGCACACCATGAACTGCAAATCTTTGGCAGAAATGATACTCCTACCTCAGCCTCTGGAGGAGCTGGAAATATATATAAGGGATACAACATTTGACTACCCTTTCCATTTGAATAGAAACCCAGTGGGAGATCAGGGCTGAGATTGTCTTTATGTTGGTCAGCCTTGTTTCCAGAACAGGAGCTCAGTGGATCTGCCAAATTTGCCTGCCAAGTGCATTGAAATATTGTAGTCATGCATAGAATAAGTCATTGAGCTCTACTTAATAATTAATCTAATTGGGGACTTTGAGGATTGTTCAATCCTAAGGCCTGATGACACATAGGAAGTATGTCAGGACTGGTTTACATATCCATGGTTGGAGATCACCACAACTATGAATAGATTTCTTTTATCCTTATAATATTTTTTTAGTTATTGCATATTATACATATGATCCAACATTAGTCTTCAATGTGTCTTGTGGCCCAGAAGTCAAAAGTATAGACACACTGAGCACGGAATTCTGAATTGATGGAAATTTAAAGATAGGCTGATATTTCCAAAGATCATCATAAATAACTACAGGTAAGGACTATACTACTAGACACAGTGCCTCACCAGATTTCTAGAGGGAACCTTCACTGAGACACCTATCATTCTCTACAAGCCTATTCTAGAAAAATAATTCAAATATCATGAAAAGTAGAACTGGGAACTGTGTGACTTACCATTTGTCTGTCAACTCAATGTCATTGGGCTCTATTTTTTGTTCCATAAAATCCCAAGCAAACACTGAGTAGAAACCACACTCTTCCATTTGATTACAAATACATTACTTGAAAAGGAAAGTATATTTTTTTTAATCCCTTGGACATCGTTACTAAACAAAATTTATGAAGTGGGAATTCAGTGTGGAGATAAGAACACCATTCTTTTTAACAGTTTTAACCCAACCACATACCATGACAGCAACTATGCATGCTTAGCAGGAATAAGATTAAGCTTAAAAATGGCAATCCAGGGAAACACAAATTGTGATTTCATCTATGGTGAACGTTTAATGACTTCAACATGGAATATAATGGTATCCAAGTTTTTGGTCAAACCTACTCACTGGAAATTTCAGCTCATTTTGGCTGGCATCCTACAATTGTTTAATCCAGGACATTTCTTACCACTCAATTCACAGACAGAGAAGAGTTCTCCCATTTTGTGCCATATTTATTATGTTAAAGACTGATATTCCAGTCACTAGGCTTACACAACAGTTGAGATTTTTTACAGCAATGAGGTTCAAGCAGCATTCCAGATGGTAAACCTTCATAGAGACACTTTAGTAGGCTGCCCTTTGTTCTATTTTTATTTATTTTTTTTCTTTGAGACAGAGATTCACTCTACCACTCTCAGTATAGAGGTGTGCCATCATAGGTCACAGAGATATCCATATCCTTGGATCAGGTGATTCTTTTGCCTCAGCCTCCACACTACCATGAACTAAAAGCCCCTGCCTCAATACCCAGTTTTATTTATTTATTTATTTATTTATTTATTTTGCAGATTTTTCTGGCTCATCTCACATTTTTAAACTCACCTATGTCATGGTGAGCCAACTTTTAAGACATTGAAGATGGAATATAATTTAAGCTAGACTTTGTAGCCAGGGATGGTTCTTCATTCCCTCATCTTGGCAATTTGGGAGTCCCAGTCACTTGGATTGTCTGAGCTTCTAAATTGGAGACTAGATTCAGCACTTGTGTGATACACATTCCTAAACAATAAAAAAAAATGGCTGGATGTTATGCAGGGTCTTGGAATGCCAGCTGTGAAAATAGGTTCACTTGATGAGAACTTATTGATCTATAATACCGGGGTAATCTACCAAAGGCAACAAAACCAGGCTCTGTCTCAATAAATAAGTGGAGAAAAAACTTTGTATTGGAGTTACTCTTCATTTTTATTTTATTTTTTTCATAGAGACAAATAATTGCTTTATCACACGGTTTAAGATAACCATGGGGCAGAATCTCTGGAAAAACTGTGGTAGCATATATAACCAGAGTAGATCTACCACATCAAGGATGGATATGGCACACTGCTGGTGGGAATGTAAACTAATACGTTCCTTTTGGAAAGACATCTGGAGAACACTTAGAGAACTAAAAATAGACCTGCCATTTGACCCTGCAATTCCTTTTTTGGGTATATACCCAGAGGACCAAAAATTGCATTACAACAAAGACATTTGTATCAGAATGTTTATTGCAGCCCAATTCATAATCTCCAGGTCATGGAAGAAGCCCAAGTGCCCATCAATCCATGAATGGATCAACAAACTGTGGTATATGTACACCATGGAATACTATGCAGCCATTAAGAAGGATGGAGAATTTACATCCTTCATGTTCACATGTATGGAGCTGGAGAATGTTCTTCTGAGGAAAGTATCACAAGAATGGAGGAAAAAGTACCCAATGTACACACCCCTATTATGAAACTAAATTATACCTTTTATATGAAAGCTATAACCAAATAGCCTAAGAACATGCAGAGGGGAGAAGGAGAAGGGAGGGGGGAATGGGAGGAGGGAGGGGGTTTGGAGGGATCACTTCTGAGGTTTGTCTTATAGGGGTACAGGTGAATCTTTCTAAGAGTAGAATGTGAATATTTTAAAGCAATAACTGAGATAATGACATGAAGGCTGTGTTCACCAGTTTGATGGAAGTATTTCAGAATGCATGTGAAAACCCTACACTGTACCCCTGAAGAGTATCAATTTACATAGTTAACATTCAATAAAAAAAAGGATGGATATGGCAGATGCAACAGAAAATCTCATTCATAGACACATGCCTAAGATGTCATAAATCCAATTCAGAATTTGAATTGCAAATAAAATTAATATAATAAAGGCAAAGTTGGAATTAGAAATTCAAGGAGCATGTCAAAAGTTCTCTCAGGAATTCAATGATTTCAAAAACAAAATCAGCAAAGTTTTTTTTACATATTGAGACAAGAATTTACATCTCCCAAACGTCTGAGAAATATAGTACAATCCCTTAGTAACAGAATGGAGCTTGGAGAAGAAATGAGTTTTGACATCGAAGACAAAACTTTTGAATGCTCCTAAGCACTCAAAGAGAGAAATAAATGGAGATCAAAAATGGATCATTCTTTCAGAGAGTTCTGGGTAATTCCATGAAAACTAAAATTTGCCTTATAGGCATCCATGAAGGTGATGAAGTTGCTTCACAAAGCACAGAGGCTCTTCCTCATGAAATTATGAAAGATAACTTTCCAGAAATGCTAAAAGATTCTGAAATGCAGATAGTAGACAACTTCTGAATTCCAGTATGACTTAACCCTGCTGCCATAAGGGTCTTGCAGAAAAGCAATATCATGAAGAATAAGCATGCTTATTGAAATTTTGTTTTAATAACAGGGACCATCTGCTTGCTCAGGCAAAATTAGGAGCTTTCTTTATTTGCAGTTGGTTTATATAGGCAATGTTGTGCATGCACACTATACAGCGATTCTTCATTAATCCATTTATTACAATCCCTCTGCACATGCGCATTGGACATCAACGACTTCATTAATCCATTTAAACATCTTATGAGCACTCACCCTGTAAGTAGCTCCTCCCTGATAATCTGATAATCCAACCAACATACACTTTTAAGCATAATCCTTTCACTATAACCCAGTTTAAGTTAACATTCAATAAAAAAAAATATTTACCCCCCCAAAAAAAATAACTTAATGAAGAACACTTGGTCAGTCATTACTTTCTTTGTTCTTATCTGATGAAGCCTGAAGCTACTGGGGAAAGAGATGATTTGTATGCCATTTGGAGGGAGTTACTTAAAATGTTTAAGAAAAGATAGAGAAAGTTTTTGGGTATACAGGAATTTGTGTGCAAACCTCTGCTCCCATGTAGGCATTAAATCAGAGGAGTTTTTGCTGGAGACTTTTATAAGGAATTCTCAGGCTGGACTTCTCAGTAGCCTTTCATGAGCCCAGGTTTCATCTGTGCCATTAGATTCTTGTATGACATTACCATTAGATCAGGAAAGGTTACTCCATTCCCTTCATCACTTACCACAGATCAGGAAAGGTTATTGATGGGTATCTGGTCAGTTTTCCAAAGGGCTTTTTCATTGGCCTTATAAAGTCAAACTTAATTTCCTAATGCCATCTGGAAATGCTATTTCAGCCAAAACCTTGGTCATGTTAGGCCTGCAGCTAACTTGGTCACATGGGCTTCTGCCTCAGTTTCTTACAAGTATTCCTGCCCAGTATTTTCACTGCTCTCTCTCAAATGGCTTTTTTTTGTGAGAGGCATATATGAATTTCACCTATAGAACCTATATAAAACATCCCCCAGGTACATCATAATTAACTTCATTAAAATTAATATGATGTAAAAAATTCTGAAAACAGCCAGACATAAGAAACACATAACCTATAAGAAAAAGAATACTAGAATAACTGCAGATCTTATTGCCGAAAACTATCAAGCTAAAAGAGGATGATCGTCAACATTTAATCTCCTAAAACAAAACAATGTTCAACCAAGAATTCTGTATCCAGCTAAACTGAGTTTTATTTGTGGTGGAAAATTTAAGTATTTTAATGACATTCACATTTTGAAGAAATTTGCCATGAATAAATCAGCTCTCTAGTATCTTCTCAGACGTATTCTTCATAATGACCAGTGCAATGGTGGACCACAAAAGTAAACTCACAAAGGAACTTTTGATCAAATTATAACTTACACAGTGGTGAAAGGATAAAAAATATCCACTGGATGGTGGTGCCTGTGGCTCAAAAGTGCAGGGAACCAGCCCCATATGCCAGAGGTAGCAGGTTCAAACCAATCCCCAGCCAAAAAAAAAAAAAAAAGTCCACGGGAATTTCAAAAATTTTGATAACCAAAATTTTACCAGGCTTATCAATATTCTCAATTAATGTGAATGGCCTAAAGTGTCTTCTAACGAGGCACAGGTTGGCTGAATGGTTACAAAATCTCAGTCCAGATTCTTGTTGCATACAAGAATCTCATTTTATCTTAAAAGTTAAATATAGACTCAAGGAGAAGGGATTGTCATCTATATTTCTGGCAAATGGAAAGCAGAAAAAAGGAGGTGTTGCAATTTTATTCACAAATACAATTGTATTTAAACCAAAAAAAGTAAACAAGAATAAGAATCGTCACTTCATATTCTTTAAGGGCATTACACAATAAGATAAGATTTCAATTTCTGATATTTATGCATCCAACCAGAATGTGGCTCAATTTATAAAAGACACTGTAACATGTATCAGTAACTTGATATATTCCAGCTCCATTATAGTTGGAGATTTGAACACTCCTTTGGTAATGGTGGATATATCCTCCAATAAGAAGCTAAGCAAAGAAATTTTAGATTTAATATTAAGCATTCAACACCTTAGATTTAACAGACATCTATAAAACAATTCATCCTAAAATATCTGAATACACATTTTACTCATCATTCCATGCAACATACTCCACAATCAATCACATTTTAGGTCATAAGTCTAACCTCAGCAAATTAAAAGAAAAATAGAAATTATTACATGTGTCTTCTTGGACAATCATGGATAAAAGTTGAACTCAGGAACAACAGGAATCTGGATAATCTTACAAAACCATGGAAGCTAAATGACTTTATGATGAATGATAGCTGGGTCACAGATGAATTAAAGAAGTAAATTACCTAATTCTTGGAAGAAAATGATAATGAAGACATGAATTATCAGAACCTCTGTGATACCACAAAAGCAGTCCTAAGAGGAAAATGTATAGAACTGCAAGTCTTCCTCAAGAGAATGGAAACAGAGAAACAGAGGAAGTTAACAACTTAATGGGCCATCTGAAGCAACTGAAAAAGGAACATTCCAATCCAAACCCAGCAGAGAAAAAGAAATCACCAAAACTAAAACAAAACTAAATCAAATTGAAAACAAAAGGATTATACAACAGATCAATAAATCAAAAAGTTTTTTTTAAAGGTCAATAAAATAGATAAACTTTTGTCCAACCTAAACAGGAAAAAAAATAGTAAAATCTCTCATTTCATCAATCAGAAATGGTAAACACAAAATAACAACAGACTGATCACGAATTCAAAAAATCCTTAATGAACATAACAAGAAAATTTATTCTCAGATATATGGAAATTTGAAGGTAATTGACCAATACTTGGAAGCACATCACCTTCCAAGACTTAGGCAGAATGAAGTGAAATTGTTAAACAGGCCTCATTAAGTTCTGAAATAGCATCAACTATACAAACTATTTCTAAAAAGAAAATACCTGGACTAGATGACTTCACATCAGAATTCTACCAAACCTTTAAAAAGGAACTAGTACCTTTATAACTTAACCTTTACCAAAATATAGAGAAAGAAGAAATACTCCCCGAAGAATTATATGAAACCAGGATCACCTTGATCCCCAAACCAGGAAAAGACACAACAAGAAAAGAAAGTTATAGACCATTATTTCTACCAAATATTGATGTGTAAATATTCAACAAGATCCTAAAAAAGAAAACCCAGCAACATATCTAACAAATTATTCACCATTACTAAGTAGGTTTTATCCCAGGGTCTCAAGGCTGGTTCAATATACATTAATCTACAAATATAACTCAGTAAGAAGCAAATTAAAAAAAAAAGACCACATGATTCTATCAATTGATGCAGAAAAAGCTTGTGATAAAGTCCAGCATCCCTTCTTAATCAGAACACTTAAGGAGGGAGGAAGTGGGTATAGGGAGGGTGATTGTTGGGACCACACCAATGGGGCATCTTTTACGTGTACAACTACAATTATAGAAATGTAGAATATAAATGTATTAACACAATAACTAAGAAAATGCCATAAAACCTATATTAACCAGTTCAATGAAAATATTTGAAATTGTATAGAAAACTCACACACTGTACACCATGACTGCATTAATGTACACAGTTTTGATTTAATAAAAATAATCAATCTATCAATAAATAAATAAATAAATATGAAGAAGAAAATATCGTGAATTGTAGAACTGTGAATTGTGTCACATACCACATAGAACTGTCAAATCATTGTCTGATCATTGGGGTCTATTTCTTCTTCTTTAACATCCCATGGCAGTAGTAGGTATAAACCAAACTCTTCCACTTGATTAACAATTCGTGACTTGAAAAGAAAAGGATAGGTTGTTGAATCCCTTTTCCATGCTTACAAGACAAAATTTAGGAAACCGTAATTGAAGGGGGACAACACAACCCCACTCTTTGTAACAGCTTGAAGACAACAACACACCTGGACATTAACTACTCATACTTAGCACAAATTGGATTAAGCTTAAAAACGGTTACCAAGGGCGACACCCATTGTGATGTCATTTATGGTTTCCATGTAATGACTGGATCCTGGAATATTGTGGCATCCAGCCTTCTGGTCAAAGGTATTTCCTGGAATTTTCTGCTAATTCCAGCTCCTGTCCTGCAAGTGTTTGATCCAGGATATTTCTCAGTTATTCATCCACAGGAAGATAAGTGATCTACTTGTGCCTTATTGATTCCATTAATGGCTGAGATTCCAGTCAATAGGTTGACACAACAGTTGAGATTTTGTACAGAAGTGAGACTCAAGCTACATTCAAGATGATTAAATTGCACAGAGAAACTTAAGTTTGATGCTCTTTTTTCTTTTTTGAGAAACATTTTTAATTTGTTTCTCAGTGTTGTGCTGTCCTGTCAGCACAGAAATCACCATCTGCTGGGCTCAGGTGATTATTTAGGCTCAGCCTCCCCACTAGCTTGAATTACATCTGATTGCATCAATGTCCAGTTATTTATTTATTTATTTATGTTTGTAGATAGGCTGGAAACATTTTGGAACTCACAACCCTCATGGTGAACCACCACTTCATACACCAAAGATGGGATACTTTTCAAATGAGATTTTGTGGCCAGAGGTGGTTTTTAATGCTTGTCATCTTGGCAATTTGGGAGTACCAGTCAGTTGAATTGTTGGAGCTTCTGAATTGAAGACCAGGCTCAACCCTAGTGATATTGTAATAACCAAGCCCCCAGCCCTTGACCCCTTCCCTAAGACCAGTAGAGAACAAGCCTCCTACCCTAGAAAAATAAACCTCTCCTACGCACTTTAGTTCCTGCCCTCTCAAGGGTAGAGAAACAGCCTGAAACTGAGGAAGTATGCAGGGAGGGGATGAAGAGGGAGAGTTGGATTCCAAATAAACCAGGATAAAAATGTCCCAAGTTGTTCTCAAAAATTTACCCAACACTTGTTTTGTACTCCTGAATTATGAACTAATGTATCATAAGTAAACATGTACCACCACTCTGAATTGTGTAAAACTCATGGCATACCCCATCTTATGATCATGAAGTGATGTACCTGTGAAATATCTTGTGATGTATGAATCAATATGTGCCCTTATTTTGTAACCCCTGAGCTATATTGAGCTGTGCTAACCACTATGATTGGCTTTCATATTGCACTAGCTTGCCAGTCACCATGGCTATAAAGAATTATGGTATAAAAGGCTTCTCCTCCAGTATTCAAGGCTTCTTTTTGGTCAACAAAAAGAGCTCCCTGAAGTTTTATCGAAATTATCAATAAATTTCTATTAATTAACTATATCTGAAGTGGAGTCCATTCTTCTCTCACATCTATTTTCCTTTTCAATATACCCATCTCTGAAGATTAAAAAATGTCCAGATGTTATGCAGGCCCTTGCCATGCCAGCAGAGGGAATAGGTTCACTTGATGAGAACACTTGAAGTTTGCTGTGAGCTATGATACCAGGGTACTCTACCAAAGGCAACCAAACAAGACTCTATCTCAATAAATGAATGGAGAAAACCATTTGTATTGGAGTTACTCCTCATTTTTCCTTTTTTAAAAAATAGAGACAGAGATTTAATTTATTTATCCCAGCAAATAAAGTTATGTGGTGTCTACAGATCACAGCAATCTCCATCTCCTGGTCTTAAGTGATTTACTTCCCTCAGCTTCCCAAGTAGCTGGTGCTGGACACAATGCCTGGCTATTATTTATACTTTTGACCATGGGTATAGTTTTGAATTTTTTCCCCTATGTTAGACGTGAACTGGAGAAATTATTCTCTCATAGGAAAATATTTTTCCTACAATCCTTATTAGTCATGACTTCAGATTTCACACTACTCTGAACATTTGGTATCTTAGATTGTTGTACTCACTCTAAACAGCAAGCACAGTGTATTCTTGACTCAAGTAATTATTTTTATGCACACTAAAATATCCAGATTATACATTCCACCTTCTCTGTTGCACTTTTCAATCTGGGCCAATATTCCCTTGCCCCAATCAGTCCAGACTACAAGACATATCTAGAGGACCCATACCCATGAGATCACTGTCAGGCTTCTAAGGAACCAACCATAAATGAACTTATCCTGACTCACTGTTCCCTCCTCCCCCGGGGGACCACAATAAATCTTGTCTTTTATGTAGTCCTGTAGTCTATCAGTCTACTTAGCTTTCCTTGTAATTTTGCTCTTGGAAACTGTACCTAGCAACATTTCTTTCTTCCTTTTTTCTTTCTTTCTTTCCCTCCTTCCTTCCTTCTTTCCTTCCTCCCTTCCTTTTTCTCTTTTTTCTTTATTTACCCTCCCGCCATTCCTTCCTCCCTCCCGCCTCTGTCCCCCTCCCTCCCTCCTTCTCTTTCTTTCTTTCTTTGTTTGTTTCTTTCTTTGTTTCTTTCTTTCTTTCTTTCTTTCTTTCTTTCTTTCTTTCTTTCTTTCTTTCTTTCTTTCTTTCTTTCTTTCTTTCTTTCCCTCCTTCCTTCTTTCTTTCATTAGTTTTTCATGAGATCAACTATTCCCTGGCTAGATTGCCCATGATGTCATCTTTTCAAACAATGACATTTAATTCTTCAGTTGAAGTTATCTTCCTGCCTCAGCTTCTGAACTAAGCTGGAACTATAAGTAAGGGATACAACACTTTACTACCCATTTTATGTGAGTAGAAATCTGGTGGGAGATCATGGCTGAGAATGGCTTTTTTTTGCTCATACTTGTTTCTGACATGGAACCTCAGAAATGTGACCAATTTGGCTGCTCAGAATATGGAAATTTTGTATTTATGCATGAGATAATTCAGTGAGATATACTTAAGTAATGACCATGTCAAGACTTTGAGGATTGTTCAAAGGAGTGTGTCTGTACTGTTTTATATATTTCTGGTGGGAGATTACCACAACTATCATAGATCTGCTTTATCCTTGCCAGGTTTCATTCGTTACTGTCAATTATATATGTGATACAACATAACTCTTCAAAATGCACTATGGCCAAGAAGCAAAAAATTTAGGCACAAACATAGGCTGATATTTCCCATGATAATCAGAAATAACTGCAGATAAGATGTACAGTGACCACCAGATTTCAAGAGGCAACATTCAAGTGAGACAACTACCTTCAGAAAGAAGTCTATTCAAGAGAAAGAAGGAAAAGATAATGAAAAGTAGAAATGGTAATTGTGTGAAGTGCCATTAAGGTCTGTGAAATCATTACCTGAACAGGGGAATCAATTTTTTGTTCTATAACATCGAGGACAGTAGGTATAAACCATATTCTTCCATTTAATTTTAAATCTACGACTTGAAAAGCAAAGTATGGGTTATTGAATACCTAGGCCATGGTTACAAAACAAAATAAATAAATCAGGAATTGAGTATATATAGCAAAAAGAACCCCAATGTTTTTATCAATTAGAACCCTACAACATGCCCAGACAGCAACTACACACACTTAGCAGAAATGAGATTAATATTAATAATGGTAACCCAGGGGAACACCCATTGTGAGGTCATACATCGTGACCACATAGTGCCTTCATCTTGGAATGTCGTGGGATCTAGGCTTCTAGTCAAAGATACTCACTGGATTTCTGCTTATTTATGCTATTATAAGCTGAGATTCCAGTCACTATGCTGACACAACAGTTGAGAATTTGTACAGAATTGAGAATCAAACTGCATGCCAGATGGTATAAGTGCATAGAGAAACTTAAGTAGTGTGCTCTTTCTCCTTCTTTTTTTTTTTAATTTCTTGAGATAGAATTTCACTTTGTCACTCTCAGTAGAGTGCTGTGCCATCCCAGCTTACAGAATACTTCATTTCCTGGACTCAGGCGATTCTTTTCTTTCTTTCTTTCTTTCATAGAGACAGAGTTACTTTACTGACCACACTCAGTAATTTTCTGTAGCATCTACAGATCACAGAAATCTCCAACTCCAGGGCTTAGACTATTTTCATCCTTCAGTCTTCAGAGTAGCTGGGACTACAGGTGCACACCAAAATGACTAGTTATTATTTATACTTTTGACCATGGATCTAGTGTTGATATTTTCCCCCTAGATTAGATGTCAACTGGTGAAATATTTTTCTCCTAGGAATTTTTTCCCTACAACCCCTATTAGTGAAGACATCGGAATTTACAAAACGCTGACACTTTGGTATCTTAGAATCTTGTAGTCACTCTAAAATGCCCACACAGTGAATTATTGACTCAAGTCAGAATTTTTTATGCACAAGTAAACATACAGATTATACACTTCATTACTTATGTTGCACTGTTAATCTGGGCTAATGTTCCCTTGTCCCAATCAGTCTAAGACCAGGAACCAGACATCTCCTAATGACCCCTACCCGTCTGATCAACTGGAAGTCACTTAAGAAACGAACAGTTAAAAAAAAAAAAAAAACTTGCCCTGACTCATTCTTCCCTCCTCCCTCCAGGGATCACAATAAATCTCATTTATGTAATTCTGTGTTCCTTTTCCTATTGGCCTTTTCTTGTAATTTTTCTCTTGGAAGCTGTACTTTGCAAAATTTTTGTTCCTTCCTTCCTTCCTTCCTTTCTTTTTTCCTTTATCTATGTTAGTCTTTCTTGCTTCCTTACTTTTCCCTTCCTTCCATTTTCTTTCTTTCCTTCCTTTTTTTATCTCATTAATTTTCATGAGATCAACTGTCTTTCTCTTCCCCAGGCTAGATTTTCTATGATCTCAGCTTTGCACACCATGAAATCCAACACTTCAGATGAAGTGATCCTCAGACCTTGCCTTTGGAGTAGGTGGAACTATAGGTAAGGGATATAACACTTGACTACCATTTCTATTTGAGTAGAAACTGAGGGCTGATCAGGGCATAGGTTGTCTTTCTCTTGATCTGCCTTGTCTTTAACAAGGGAGCTCACTGGATCAGCCCATATTTGCCTGCCCTGAGTTGCCATGGTAACAAGACAAAATTTAGGAAGCAGGAACTGAGTGTGGAGAAAAGAACCCAACTGTTTGTAACAGTGTGAACCCATCAACATACCTAGACAACAACTATGCTTACTTATCTGGAATAAGATTAAGCTTAAAAATGGTAACCCAGGGAAACAACCATTATGATGTCATCCATGATGACCATTTAGTGAATTTATCCTGGAATGTATTGGGTTCCAGGCTTCTCACCAAATATACTCACTGAACATTTCTGCTCACTTCAGCTGGTGTCCTGAAAGTGTTTGATCCAGGACATATGTTTTTATATAGGCAGAGTTTCACTTCATTGCCCTTGGTAGAGTGCTGTGGCATTACAAAGCTCACATCAACCTCCAACTCCTTTCTTAGGAGATTCTCTTGCCTCATTGCTCCCAAGTAGCTGAGATGCAGGAGCCCACTGCTTCCCCTAGCTACTTTGTTGCAGTTTGGCTGTGGACAGGTTTGAACCCACCACCCTTGGCATACAGTACCAGTGCACTACCCACTGAGGCACAGTTGCTGCCCTGACCCACGACATTTTGTAGCCCTCCATCGACAGATAGAGAAGAGATCTCCCATCTGTGCCTTATTGATTACATTAATGGCTTAGATTCCAGTCACCAAGTTGACACAACCTTCTAGATTTTATGCAGCAGTGAGATTCAAGCTGAATCCTAGATGATAAACTGCACAGAGACAGTTAAGTAGGATGCTCTTTGTTCTTCTTTGTTATTATTTTGAGACAGAGTGTCATTTTGCCACTTTTGTTAGTGTTCTGTGACATCACAGCTCAAACACACCTCGATCTACTGGGCTCAGGCATTTCTTTACCTCAGCCTCCCCAGTAGCTTGAACAGGCTGCTGCTTCAATCCCAGCAATTTTTTTGTTGTATATTGGCTGCGACCATTTTTGAACTCACCACCCTCATGGTGAGTCATCATGTCAGACATCAAAAATGGGATATTTTTAAAACTAGATTTTGTGGCCAGGGGTGGTTCTTCATGCCTCTTATCTTGGCAATTTTGAAGGCCCACTCATTTGGATTGTCTGAGCTTCTCAATTGAATACCAGCCTCAGCACTAGTGAGATATCTATCCATGAAGAATAAAAATGGCCAGCTGTTATTCAGGCTCCTGGCATGCCATCTGAGGAAATAGCTTTTCTCAATGAGAAGAGTTGAAGTTTGCTGTGAGCTATGATACCAGGGTACTCTACCAAAAGCAGAAAAAAAAAAAAAAAACCTGTCTCAATAAATAAATGGAGAAAACCATTGTATTAAAGTTACTCCTCATTTTTATGTTTTTTTTTCATAGAGACAGTGATTTACTTTATTTATCACACTCTGTATAGTTTTGTGGCATCTACAGAACAAAGCAACCTCCAACTCCTGGGCTTAGGTGATTTTTTTTCTCTCAGCCTCCCAATTAGCTGGGACTACAGGTGCATGCCACAATGCCTGCTTATTACTTATACCTTTGACCATGGATCTAGTTCTGAAAATTTTTGCCTAGATTAGAAATAAACTGGAGAAATTATTGTCTTCTAGAAAATTTTTTTCCCTAAAACCCCTATTAGTAAAGCCTTCAGATTTTACACAACTCTGACTGTTTGGTTTCTTAGATTCTTGTAGTCATTCTAAACTGTCCACACTATGAATTCTTCACTCAAGTCAGGATTTTTTATGCACACTAAAATATCCAGATTATAGACTCCATCACTTCTGTTTCACTTTGCAACCTGGGCCAATATTCCCTTGCTCCAATTACTAAAAGAGCAGAGACCAGAAATTTCTGGACAACCCCTACCCATAAGGTCAACTGGCAGTCTCTTAAGGAACAAACCTCAAATGAACTTGTCCTGACTAATTTTTCTCTTTTTGCCCCAAGACCACACTAGATCCCCTCCTTTATGTACTCTTGCATTTTTGCCCACTGAACTTTCCTCATAATTTTGCAGTTGGAAACTGTACCTAGCAAAATTTCTTTTCTCTCTCTCTGTCTCTCTCTTTTCCCTCCTTCTTGCCCTACTTCCTTTTTGTCTTTCCTTCCTTCTTTCTTTCTTTCTTTGATTATTTTTATTGAGATCAACTCTATCTCTGTTGCCCAGGCTAGATTTTCTATAATCTCAGCCTTGCACATATTGTCATCAAGGTCTTTGATTGAAGTGCTCCTTCTACCTCAGCCTCTGGAGTTTCTGGAGCTATAGGTAAGGGATATAACACCTGACTACCTTTTCTATTTGAGTAGTTACCCCTGGGTGATCAGGGCTGAGAGTGTCTTTCTCTTGTTCACCCTTGTCTCTAACATGGCAGCTCAGGGCATCTGCCCAATTTGGCTGCCCGTAGCATCAAAATATTGTAGTCATAAGTGGGATGAATCAGTGAGTGCTACTTAAGAAATGAGCTTATTAGGGACTCTGAGGATTGTCCAATCGTCAGGCCTTGGTGACAGATAGGGAGTATGTCAGGACTGTCTTATATATCTGTCATGAGAGATAACCACAACTTCCCATGGATCTCTTTTATTCTTATCATCTTTCATTAGTTTTTGTACATTATACATATTATCCAACATAACTCTTTAATGTGCATTGTGGCTAATAAGCCAAATTTTAGACACACTTAGCACAGAATTCAGGATAGATGGAAATTTACAGATAGGCTGATATTTCCCATGATTATTATAAATAACTGTAGGTGTGAATTATACTACTAGGCACAGTGCCTCACCAGATTTTAAGCAGGAACCTTCAGTGAGACACCTACCATCTGAAACAAGCCTATTTTAGAAAAAGAAGTAAAACATCATGAAAAGTAGAACTGGGCTAATCTTACTGGTGTTAGTTGGTACCTCTATGGTTTATTTTACAAGGGTACAAGTGAATTTTTCTAAAAGCATAGTGTGTATGTTTTAGTTCAATAACTAAGAAAATGACATAAAGGTTATGTTAAACAGTATTTCAAAATGTATATGAAAGCAGCACACTGTACCCCATGAGTGCATTAATGTACATATGCTATAAGAAATACAAAAAAAAAAAAAAACATAGAACTGGGGATTGTCTGACATACTATTTATTTCTGTCAAATCATTGTCATATCATGGTTTAGATTCTGTAATATCCCAGGGCAGCACTAGGTATACACTACACTCTTCCATTTGATTACAGATCTGTAACTTGAAAAGGAAAGTAACGGTTGTTGAATCTCTTGTACATGGCTACAAAACAAAATTTAGGAAGCAGAAATTGAGTGTAAAGGAAAGAACCCCACTGTTTTTTGTTGTTGTTGTTGTTATTATTTAGTCTTTTTTAACTGTTCATTCATCTACTTGTTTTATTCCTTTATTTTCCTAATATTTTTTCACAGAATTTAAAACTCTAAATTTAATGATAATAACAATGTTTAACATAAGAACTGAGACCAAAATGTTCATAAAGTATTAATTAAAATAAATACATTCAGAAAATTCATAAGATGATTGCTACAACAAAAAATTAAGCAATAATAATATTTACAATACAAAGAATGTAACATTCACTTTGTCAGATAAAAGTACGTTTATTATGGAATAATTTGATCATGTAACTTCTTTTTTAAATTAAATCATAGCTGTGTACATTGATACAGTTAAGGGGTACAGTGTACTGTTTTTATATACATTTAAAATTTTTTCATAAAACTGGTTAGTATAGCCTTCATGTCATTTCCTTAGTTTTTGTGTTAAGACATTTATATTCTACATTTAGAAAGGTTCACATGTACCCTTATAAGATGAACCATATGTATAGTCCCACCAATCACCCTTTCTCCACATATTGCCCTCCCACCCCTCCCTCTCTCCTTACCATATATACTTGTACTATAATTGTGTTATAGCTTTTTTATGAAAGGTATAATTTGGTTTCATAGTAGGGCTGAATACAATGGATACTTTTTCTTCCATTCCTTAGATACTTTGATAAGAATAATATGTTCCCAATCCATCCAAGTAAACATGAAGCAGGTAATGTCTCCATCCTTCTTTAGGAATGCATAGCATCCCATGGTGTACACATACCAAAATTTATTGGTCAATTCATGGATTCATGGACACTTGTACTTTTTACATAACTGAGAAATTATGAATTTAGCTACTATTAATATTCTGGTACAAACATCTTTGTTGTAGTGTGATTTTTGTTTTCTGGATATATATCTAGTGGAGGAATTGTAGGATAAAAAGGCAGGTCTATTTTTAGTTCTCTTAGTTTCCTCCAAAAGAAACATATTAGTTTGCAATCCCAACCGCATTGTAGAAGTGTTCCTTTTTCTCCACATCCACACCAGCCTCTCTGATTTTGGAATTTTGTGATATAGACTAATATTACTTGTTTTAGATTATATCTAAATTTAGCTTTGATTTTCACATTTTGTTATCCTGTTTTTTTCCAAAGTCTCAAAAAAATAGACAAATAATATTGATAAATAAAAGTACAAGATAAATGTACACCATGCAATAGTATGAAGCCATTAAAAAGATAGAGACTTTACCTCCTTCATATTTACATGGATTAAGCTGGAAAATATTCTTCTTAGCAAAGTATCTCAAAAATGGAAGAAAAATTATCCAATGTACTCAGTCCTACTATGAAACTAATTCATAAGTTCATAAAAAAACTATAACCCAATTTTAGGCCAAGAATATGGGGAAAGGTGAGAGGGATGGGAGGGTTGGGGGGAGGGTCGGTGGAGAGAGCGTGATTGGTGGCATTATGCCTATGGTTCATACTATAAGGGTACATGTGAATCCCTCGATATGTAGAATATAAATGTCTTAACACAAAAACTAAGAAAATGACATGAAGGCTATGATAACAAGTTGGATGAAATTATTTCAAATTGTATATAGAAACTCCACTCTGGACTCCATGTGAATATTAATGTATGCAGCTATGATTTAATTAAAATTAAAAAAAAAAAACAGTTCATGTCAAATCTTATAGACAATAGAAACAGATATACTTCAAAATCATCCTACTTAAGCTGGATACACATGACATTAAAACTGAAGAAAATAAATTATTATAAGAGGGAAGTTACAAACATATTAAACTTATAAATGAGAATGGTATGTGATAAAAAAACATATTACTATGTTGAATGAAATATTAAGGTTTAACTAATGTACTTTGGTCAAAATTAAATACAATTAATATGATAATTAGTCATAATTTTTATTTTTCTTTTCTTTGCCCATACCCCTTGCCTCTTTCTCTGTTTTGTCTCCCCTCCTCTGTGCTCCACTATGTCATTAATTGTCATTAATTGCAATATAAAAGTTGAATTCATAGGAATATTATTTCTCCATCCTGTGAGGTTTCACGAAGAATAATGTGTTCCATCTCCATCCAAGTTAGTACAGATGTTATAAATTCTCTGTTATTTTTGATGCCTGAATAATTTTTCTATGGTATACATATACCACAGCTTAACAATTCATTGCTGGGTTGAAGGACATTTAGGCTGCTACCACATTTTAGTGATTGTAAATTGGGCTGCAGTAAACAGCCTAGTACAAGTGTTTTTATAATAAAAGTTTTTTTTTTTTTTTTTTTGTTATTTTACTTCTGGATAGATGCCATGAAATGAGATTTCAGGTTTGAATTGGAGTTCTAAATTAAGTTACTTAAAGTTTGTCCATAATTTCTTTTAAAAAGGTTATATTAGTTTGCAGTCCCACCAGCAGTACAAAAGCAATCCTTTCTCTCTACATCCATCCCAGCATCTACAGTTCAGAGATTTTGTGATACAGGCCATTCTCTCTGGGGTTAGATGATATCTCAGAGTGGTTTTCATTTTCATTTCTCTAATAATTAGGGATGATAAGCATCTTTTCATATGCTTAGTAGCCATTTGCCTATCGGCTTTAAAGAAGATTCTATTCATGTCTCTTCACCATTGATGTATGGGATTATTATTGTTGTTTTCTTGCAAATTAATTGAATTTATGTATAGATCCTGGTTATTATACTATTGTCCTATTCAAAATATATAAATATCCTTTCCCATTCAGTATGTTGTCTATTTGCTTTGATAGTCATCTCCTCCTTGAAACTTTTCAGTTTCATTAAATCCATTTGTTTATTATTGGTATTGTTGCTATTGCCATGGCAGTCTTCTGCATAAAGTCTTTCCCCAGCCCAATATCTTCCAATGTTTTTCCTATTCTTCTTTGTTCAGTGTTGTTCCTATTCTTTTTTAGAGAATTTTTATAGTTTCATGCCTTAAATTTAAGTTCTTTATCCAACTTGAATCTATTTTTGTGAGGGGAGAAAGAGGCGGGTCCAATTTCAGTCTTTTACATGTGGATATCCACTTCACATAGAACCATTTATTAAATAGGGAGTCGTTCCCACAGTGGATGGCATTGTTTGGTTTACTGAAGATTCAGGTTAATTTTATTTCCAGGTTTACTATTCAGTTCCAAATATCTCTGCCTCTATTTTTGTTCCAGTACCATGCTGTTTTGACCACTATGGCCTGTAGTGCAACCTACAATCTGGTAATGTAATACCCTGTCCTTGTTTTTGTTAGTAAGAACTGCCTTAGGTATATGGGGTTTTTGGTAACATACAAAACATAGAATTATTTTTTCCAAGCTCTGAAAGTAGGATGTTGATATTTTAATAAGGATGGCTCTGAATCAGTAAATTACTCTGAGAAGTATAGATATTTTAACAATCTTGATTCTTCCTATTCATCAACATGGTATGTTCTTCCATTTTATGAGGTCCTCTGCTATTTCCGTTCTTAGAATTTCATAATTTTCATTATAGAGGTCTGTCACCTCTTTTTTTTAGGTATATTCCTAGGGATTTCTTTTTTTTGGTGCTATGCTTAAAGCAATTGTGTCCTGAGTTAAACTCTAATCTTGGCTGTTGCTGGGCTTGTACAAAGGCAACTGACTTGTAGACATTGATTTTTTTTTTTTTTTTGAGACGGAGCCTCAAGCTCTCCCCCTGGGTAGAATGCCATGACATCACATTCATAGCAACCTCCAACTCCTGGGCTCAAGTGAGTCTCCTGCCTCAGCCTCCCAAGTAGCTGGGACTACAGGCACCCACCACAACGCCTGGCCATTTTTT
>CAUYTI010065964.1:0-43121 GCA_963575145.1 Galago senegalensis
GCTATTTTTTTTTTATTTTTTTTATTTTTTGGTTGCAGCCGTCATTGTTGTTTGGCAGGTCCGGGCTGGGGATTCGAACCCGCCACCTTAGGTGTACGTGGCTGGCGCCTTAGCCGGTTGAGCTATAGGCGCCGAGCCCCTGCTATTTTTTGGTTGCAGCCATCATTGTTGTTTGGCGGGTCCGGGCTGGGGATTAGAACCCGCCACCTTAGGTGTACGTGGCTGGCGCCTTAGCCGGTTGAGCTATAGGCGCCGAGCCAGGCTTGAAGTAAATATATATCAAATTGAATTGAATTTTGACATTACGGAGTTATTAAAAAGAATAGGTCTCTCTCATGTTAAGGGAGAAAACTAAATTTAGACCAGTGAGTTTCCATAAATGCCTATGTTCTAAGGATGCCTTATCTGTCTATATTATTTTACTGTTTACAAAGTATTTGCATATATGCTGTCTCATATAATCTTTACAAAGATACAGCATAGGAAAAGAGGCATAATCCCAGATTTGGGGGGAAGAAATTAAAGCTCAACTAAGATTGTGGAAGTAGGGTTGGAACTTACGTCTGCTGTTGTTGAGAGTCTGTGATGTTCTGTGTTGCTCTGAATTAGGAGACTTGACTGAGGTTTGAGCAGATCACTGTTCACAGCGTGCCAGCTATCAGATTTAACTCAGTACTCTATGTACAAAGTGAGAATTACATTTGCATCTTTATTCCTACTTGAAGAACAAATGAGTTGTCAGATGATAAAAACATATGGGAACTCCCCTTATTATTTAGAACAGAGGTTGGCAAACTTTATCTGTAAAAGGCTATATTCAGGCTTTGCTGACCATATGATTTCTGTCACAATTACTGAGCTCTGCAGCTGTAGCAGGAAAGTAGCCATAGATAATATGTAAATGAATGAGGCTGGCTGTGTGCAATAATACTTTATTTATAAAACCAGGCAATGGGTTGGATTTAGCCTGGTGGTTGCCAGTTTGTTTACTGCTGATCTAGAAACAGAGCCAGAGGAATACAGCTGTTGAGTGTTAGTTGGTTTATCATGATTTGGGATGGTGAGCAGTCTAACTTTTTCTCCTGACTTCTTCAGTGTTCCTTTTGAGGTATTTTGCTGTTGAGTCTTAAATATAAATAATTATTTCATCCTTTGCTCTCCTAAATAATTACTCAAAACCAGTGGAATACACTTAAAATATTTTGTCATCTATTTTTGATTTAGCACAATCCTTTTATTTTTAATCTTTTGTACATATACAAGTTTATTTTTAAAGTAACCTAACTTTGTGTCTTTCCCTCACCATCACTTTTTACTTCTTTTATCCAGGATTCATATTTGTCATTCTCTTCAGTTATTTCTTACCGATGGTACCCTTTCTCTTGACAAATCAAAGAAGGCTTGATTGCTTATATTTAAGGTTCTGTTTCTTGCCTGCACCCACCTCCCCACCCCCAGAAGTAATCTCTCTTGCCTCTTGCCTGAGAAAGTTCCGTGGCCTCTGTTTCATCCAATAGTTAGTTACCCATCTGATTTTCAGAATTTTCCCTCTACATCTTTCTCTCAAACTCGCAGCTTCGGATCACTTTCTTTCACTGTTCATTCTTTTTCTCTTCTTTGACCTCCCTCTCTGTTCTGCCAACCCACTAATCCCTGGAACACTACCCAGCTGGGGACCGCTCTTTCACTTGGATAGTTCCATTTAACCAGGATTCCCCCTCCCTCTGATATACTTCCTCCTCTTTAAAGGGCTGACAAACAGCAGTCCTTTTCTGAGTCTGTAACTCAGGCTTAGGATGGGGAGATAATATGTAACGTTTGGGTTATGAAAAAAAGCAGGTGATTTCCAATTCTGTCCGGACCTTGTACAGTTCTGAAGGATCCATGGGCAGCGACTAAATGCCATTTTCCGTGTCAATTCAAGTATCGTTCTTTTTAATTTGTCTTTGGGCTTTGCACACTCAGACTCCATTTGCTTTTGTTTACCATTAACAGAAGCTGCAACATTCATGCAGAAATAATCATGGACTTGGCTGGTAGAACACAAGGAAGACGGGAAAAGGGAAATAGAAAACCCCTCTGTCATTTGACTGTTCTGTCAGCCTAAAAAACGACCAGGTCTCCTCTCAGCTTAAAGAGCAGTTTTAAAGGATACTGTAGCCTTTTAGTAATGTTGAAGCCCGTTTTCAGCTGATAACTATAGTGGAGTGAAATAATAAGACGTAGGATGGAAACCCTCTTCTGTTTGTCTTGATGTTTGGTAATGTATGCGACCTCTCTGGGTGGTTTAAGCAGGTTAGGTGCATTCTGTGAAAAGAGAGCCTTTAATGACAAAACTAATGTGATTATCTGAGTGAGTGTGAGAGGGGTATTGAAGCCTCAGAGAAAGAAAATCTGTTAGAAAAGCTGAATGTATCTGCTTAATCCTTTCTCTAATGTGGATGCACCACGCTCTCTGAGAGAAGATTGGTCTTTTTTTTTTTTTTTAAACCTATCTTCTTTCCTTCCTCTTTTAAAAAAATTTCATCCCGCCCCCCTTTTCTTTCTCTCATTCAAATGCTTATCTTCGTAGGTAGCAACACTTAAAGCTTTTGAACAAATCATTATCTTTACTGTCTCTGGTGTTTGTGGGGTCAAAGGGCAAAACCTAACCGTTTGGGTGCAGATCTGATTAGTGTGGTGCTAAGATCACGTGAATGCTCCACTTTCTCCACCATTTCTGTATTCTTTAAAGCCCAGAATTATTAAAATGGGCATTTAATGTTCTTCTTAATGGTTTCCTGCGTGCTCATCTGTGTTCTAGGAAATAGAAAGTGAGTTAAGTCTGTCCATTTCAAGTATTTCATCTTGAGCCTCCCCTTAGTCTACTGTTTTACAGTTTTCATTTTACTATTAAGCATTTAGAAAGTTTTACGATTTTATGTTGCCCCAGAATTCTTTCTAGTTTTTTGCCTAAAATAAACTTAGGAAAATATAAAGACACCCTAGGAATAAAAACAAATTTGTTAAAAAATTAAGCATGAGACTTCAGGTATATTTAGGTGCTGTTTGTATTATTTTTCTCTTACCCTTTTCTAAAAGTTAGTTTTCTATAACTTTTAAAGTTAAGTATGGGTAGTATGGTAGTTACAAATTGGAAGCTCCAGAGAGTCTGCATATGAATTCCAGTTCTGCAGCTTTCTTGCTGTGTGGCTTTGGGCAAGTTTCTTAACCTCTCTGTGCTTTGATTTCCTCATTTGCAAAATGGGGATAATAGCAATTGTAATGCTTTTTAGGGTCCTTATGAATATTTCATAGGATCCGATGTATAATAGTAGGCACTAAATTGATGCAGGAAGGATCAATGAAGTTGAAGTTATATGAAGACTTTTGGATGAAAGCCTGGGTTTAGACTTATTTCTATAGTTGTTTTTTTCCCCCAAGTCAGACGGGTAATGTGTTGACAGTGGAAGAAGGTTTAAGGGAGGCACATTTCACACATGACTGCGAATAGCCAATCATCCTGCTTCCTGTAATCATAGTTTTAAAGTTGTCAATAGCCAGACATCTCTATAGCTTTTTTTCTCCTCTGTGAAATGGAAATGGTCATTGTATGTTGCTTCCTGGGTCACTGTGGGGCAAGTACCTGGCCTCAAGGGATACTCAGTAATAGCACCAACTACCGCAGCCCCAGCCATTCCCATTTCAGGGCATTTATATAAGTAGAAGGGATATGCTTTATGTAGAGATTGTTTACATGAATCTGTTTGCTACTGTTCACAAAATAAAGTACAGCTACCCAGGTATTCTGGACAGAGGTGGTTGCCAGGGACTCTTTTCTTTTCTGATTAGATCACAGTTTCTTATATAAACTGTCAACAAGCCAGCAAGTGCTCGCCCTCTTCAAGTGGGCCGTAAATGGCAAATTGTGGAGTTTAGGCTAAAGTAGCATGTGAGGTTTAACGAGTATCGCTGATATTTGATTGTATTTGACCTGCAAATGTGGGAATGTCATATAGTTCAACTTAACATTTATGTGTTTTCTGCATCCTAGAGGTCTTTGATAAAAGTATGTGCATATCTCCTTTTTTTCTTTTTTATTCTTTTTGAGACCAAGTCTTAAGCTGTCACCCTGGGTAGAGTGCTGTGGCATCACAGCTCACAGCAACCTCGATCTCTTGGGCTTAAATGATTCTCTTGCTTTAGCCTCCCAAGTAGCTGGGACTACAGGCGCCCACCACAATGCCTGGCTATTTTTTTGTTGCAGTTGTCATTGTTGTTTAGCAGGCGTGGGCTGGGTTTGAACCCACCAGCCTTGGTGTATGTGGCTGGCATTCTACCCACTGAGCCACAGGCCTGCCCTGCATATCTCCTTTTGAATTTCTTTACTTTTTGAATAAGCATGAGAATACGCTGGTCTTGCTACTATGTCTTCTGTATTTTTTTAAAAGCTCATTCATTCTGTTACGGAAATTATTAAGGAAATGTATGGAATTGTGAGTGATGTGCAGTTTATGATACAGAATTATGCTTGGATCATAGAATCTTTGAGTTAAAAAAGAACTTTAAACTATCTAAAACAAAATTTCCATGGTAAATTTGCAAATATTTTGCAAAAAAATTATTAAGTGACTCTTTTGGGGCTACCTATCTAGCAGGCTGGTAGAATTATAAATTGGTCCTTTCTTTCCACATCATAGTATAAGGCAGTTTGATAGAATATACCAAAGGCTTTAAAAATATTTTATCTCCTTTGAACCAGTAATTCCTCTATGAGTTAATCACAAGAAAACAAGGATATGTGTAAAGATTTAGCCCTAAGGATATTGACTATAACCTTGTTTGTAAAAATGAAAGATTAGGAATGACCCAGATGACCAATTTTAGGGTTGCTTTAGCCATTCTTCAACTCCTCATCCTGACTGCTCCCTTTGGGATTTTCTAACCTCGGTCAGAGCCCTTCTTAAGGTATGGTGCTCAGAACTGGACCCAGTACCCAGAGGTGATCTGACCTCACTAAGGACAGTGGGCCCAGGAGTGCCCTTAATCTGGCCATGGAATTTCTACCAGCAGAGGCCAAGTTTCTGACCACGATGTTCTCTCTGTGTAACCGGGGCTGCCAAAACCCAAGCATTGTCAGCCAGTGCCGGTCAGTCTCCAGCCATGCTGGTGTCTTTTAAGGAGTGACAGTAACTGCTATTTGTGGAGATGGCTATTCATGGGGACTCCTTTTCTTTGCCTGACAGAGGCTCAGTGTTCTAAGCTCTTAGAGAGGCTCTGATGCCAGCGTGTGAGTCACACTCGCTTGCTGCTGTTCTTTTCCAGATTGGGGGCCACTTGTTGCTGTGTGTCAGCACCTCCGTCCCCTGCCCGGCTGGCACTTTCACCCTGCCTGTCTTCCATGCTGTGCTCCATCAGTGCTCTTCTCTGATTGTGAGTTCCATGTGTCCACTCTGTAGTTTCGTGCTATATTTTGAAAGAGCTGAATCCACTGCTGGTGCCCAGATTCAGAAAAGAATGCTGATCAACTGTTGGCTAAAAGCAGTTTAATAAATCTTGTGATTGGTTCTTGGTTTTTCACAATGTCTTGAGTACTTCTAATTGGCACATTTCTTAGGAACATTTTTCTGGGAAAAGTGCTGTGCAAATGTTAAGAGGTTTGTTTGTTTTTTTTTACTTACCATGAATAACCAAGAGTTACCAAAATAGTAAAATACTGTTTTAACTTTTAGTTTTTCTTCAGTTTGCATTTCCTCAGTGCTTTAGGCTGGAAAGGTTTGTGAGGCTCTTAGTTAAGCTCAATTCTTTTTATTCATGTACATAAATAAAACCCTAGTATACCTCTTATGACCTCACAGCTTCTGTTAACCTCTTGTTACTTGGACATCATAATTTCTGACTTTTCTCTCACTCAGCATTTTCTGCTACTCAGGATCTTATTGGAAATGATGTACCTTCTGTCTTCCTTTTGGAAAGTCTCATTGCAATTGAATCTGTTAAAGGCTCTGTAGTTAAGATACCCGTTTTGTGTTTGCTAATACAACATTTCTTAAAATTAAAATTATTTGACTAAGAAAACTTTTTTCATAAACTACCAATTGGAAATATTGCTGTACAGAATTTATTTCGGGAAAGGCATCAGATTTCCCCTACAATTCATTTCTTTGTCTTTTCAAGTTTCCTTTTTTCCAGGAAAGTATTGTAGGCAACTGGTACTGGGTAGAATTGCATTGAGAGGCCAGTTTGCTTGTAGCTCCTTATTACCCTTCTTTAGTACTTTCCTTTCCTGATGGGGAGCATGTCCCTAGCCCAGGCTTGGTGTCACTCCCACTGCCAAGACTCTCTCTCTGAGGTGGAGGGACTGACTGACTCTTTCTCTGAACTCCTCCTTTTTTTCAGACCTTGCCTGTTATATGTATATATTTTTTTCCATATGAAATGGGGAAGGACCATATCTCTGAATTTATATCAAGTGTTGCTAGAGGATGTAAATTTAATGTGTTTCCTTGCCACGGAGGCTATTGATAGTTTTAGGAGAGAATACTTCCTAAGATGTGTGGCACAGTAGATAAGAAGTATATTTCATAAGCAGAAACATGGAGGGGGCAAATCTGGGTCCTACCGTTTACTAGCAGAGTAACCTTAAATAAAGTGATTTAGCCTGAGAATCAGTTTCTTCATGTAAAATAGTGGATGATAATCTGTCTGATAGTGCTTTTTGAGGATTAAATGATATAATGGTCATAAACCCAGGGTTTACTAATCATTAGCTATTACAGTTGTTATTATTCAGCTGGGAGTCCATGTGTCAGCTTAGTCAGTCCTTGCCTTTACTCCTAATCCTGAGTATTGCCTGTGAGCTTTAGAGTTAGAATTTCGCGCACTGATTATGTGTAGTGATGGGAATATTTGGGCTCTGGGGAATTGCAGAGTATGTTTCTTTTATCATAGCATGGGCAAAGGAGGTTCATGTCGTTCTTCCATAATAAATTCTATAAAATTTGCATTTTCATAAAAATATAATCATTCAGCAAACATTTGGTTACCAGATATCTTGCTAAGGCCTGGGGGAGACATTCTGTAATCCAGTGAACACGATAGAACATTACAGGGGCTCTCATGGGAATAGGAACAAGGCATGGTAGAGGCGCCAAGAAGGGGATGGTTAGGTTCTTCTCAAGTTGGACACATAGGCAGGCACAGGTGCCTCAGAGAGGAGGTGATATTTGAGCTGAGTATTGTAAAAGATGAGTTGGTGTCTGCCAGGCAATAGTGGAGTAGGAAAGTGGAGAAAAGGGCATTTCAGGGTAAGGGCAAAAAGAAAGGAGCTTGATGTGGTGGGGGTGGTTTTACTGGGCTGGAGCAAAGGCAGCAAAGATGAAGCTAGAGTGGTGGGTAGATGGAGAGGACTTGAACACCACGCAGATTCTGCAGCCTGGGGAGTAACTTCAGAGGTTTATAAAACCTCTGAGTAACCTGAGTAATTCCAGAGGTTATACTCAAGCAGTGCAGGTAGATGCTTAAAAATGTTTTATGACCAATCAAAATCGTATTTCTTCTCAGCGTCTGAGCTGTCACTCACTCTTCTCCCATTTCTCTCTCTAAATGATAGGTAGTGTGCCAGTATTTGAAAAATCCCAACGTTTCTGATTCACTGATGATGCAGAATATATTCCAAGCTCTGAATATCTATTATAATTATTCTGGTGAGGCGCAATGCCTGAATGTTTCAACAACAACAACCAGCAATTTGGGATCCCTGGGTTGGAGCTATCAGGTAATTGTATATGGAATTTCCCCACGAGGAACTTTCTTTTCACTGATGCAATTATGCTGCCACTGGGTGCGCAAGGTTTTGTTACCCATCCTGGATCCAGTTTTGTCTCTATTATTTAACCCTATAAGACCTTGGACAAGTTTCCTCATTCATTATCACTGAACATAAATAAAGTGCCTACCAAGTGTCGGACGCTCTTCTAGGCTTCAAACATAAATAATACATGATCTCACCATTAAATATAGTCTGTGAGAAAGGCGGGTAACTGAACTAATATCGCAAGACATCTTGATAAGTCCTAGACAAGTAACATAAAAGAGAGGGGGGCCTACTTTGTCTCTCCCAGCTCCTAGTCCCCTACCTGCACAGTGGGGCTAATAATGAGACTTTCCTTCCAGAGTTGTTGTGAGGAGTCATTGTAACTGATGTGAAGGAAAGCATTTTATGAAGAAGGAATATGTAGTCCTAACTTCTGTGACTTCTCAGCCAAGCGTTTCTACACACAGAGGTTGGGTGACACAGAAGGAAAGTGCAGGGACTCTGAAGCTGGCTTGCCCAGGTGCACACCCTGGCTTTGCTACTTTCCACCTGTGACTTTGGATAATTTATTTAGCCTCTTTTTGCCCCATCTCCTCATGGGATCTTCTCTTGGCTTGCTTCTTAGGCTTGTACAGAAATAGTCATGCCTTTTTGCACTAATGGTATTGATGACATGTTTGAACCTCACGCATGGAACTTGAAGGAATTTTCTGATGAATGTTTTAAACAGTGGGGTGTGAGACCGAACCCTTCCTGGATCACTACCATGTATGGAGGCAAAAACATCAATTCACACACAAACATTGTTTTCAGGTGAGTGTTTGCTAATCTAAAGGGAAACTTTGGTTGACAAGAGACTTTGTAGAATAGCTGAGGAAACAGAAGCCAGGAAATGCTGGGCAGTAAAACTATGAAGAATGCTGAATGGTGCCCATCATGTCTTCCTAAACCTGGAGAGACGGAGGATGCTGAGAAGAGAGATGATTTTATGCCCTATTACCAGTGTATTTCATTAAAGGTCTGAAAACCAACAACAACAAAACTTAAATGTATTTTTAAAAAAACGTCCAACACAAAATGAAGCATCACCTGTTGTTCACAACTTGTTACTATTATTAATGACAATGAAAAGCTTCAGTATTTATTTAACAAACTTTAAAAAAATTTTTTTTTGTTTGTTTGTTTTGTTTTTTGGCCAGCTGGGTTTAAACCTGCTACCTCCAGCATATGGGGTTGGCACCCTACCCTTTTGAGCCACCGGCACCGCCCTATTCAACAAACTTTTGAAATGCCCACTTCATTCTGTTCCAAGGACTGGATGGGGCACTTTAAATTACCGAGTGACATCCTCAGGACAACCCTGGGAAGTAGCTATTAGATGCCCTTTTTGACGAAGTTGTTGTGTTCAGTCACTTGCCAAAGCTTACCCAGCTTGGTTTTAGCTACTAAATGATAAAGCCAGATTTCTACCTTGGCTTGATGGACTGCAGCACCCAGTCTGCTCTTCTCTGTTACGCTAGCGGCTCCTTAAGAAGTGACATATTTACTATTGGTTCACATCAGAGTGAACTGAATAGACTCTATGTGTATTCACTGTAACTTTGACATTTTAATGTTCTGGCTTGAACATTAGGTTGTTACCTATTAAGATAGCAACTATCTTATTAAACATTTCTCCGAATCCATATGAAAATAGGAGAGAGATACCACTACATGCCTCTTAACCAGAGTTGTTGTTTAAATTATAACTGTCATTCTTTCACAAGCCCTTTTTAAGTGAGTCAGATTTGGCCCTTGCTACACAGGCAGTAGCTTTTAGGAGAGAAGACTGCAGCTTGTCTGGACGTGGGCTTTGCTTTCTGAGTTTAGGCTGGTGGCACTGTCTACTTTGCAAAAAGCCTCTGACTTACTGGACTCTTGCTGTTTTCTAACTCAGCAGGATACCTGTCTCCAAAATAAAAGATGAGACACTTTAGTGGAAAACTTAAGAGTCTGTTTGCTTTATTTTCTTAAATTGTGTTTCTTGTCCTGTACAGAATTCTTCACAACTATATCCTTCAACTTAGTCATATAAAGTGACAGTCGAGCCAATTAATCTATTTAGGGTATTGAAGGAAGCAGTGCCAATGTAGGGTGTTTGAAATGGGGAAAAACGTGAAAGGATTGAAGAAGACTGCAGTATGAGCCTTTGTATCTCTCTTAGTCTGTTATTGCTGCTATAACAAAAAACCTGATAGCTGGGCATTGTGATGGGTGCCTATAGTCTCAGCTATTTGAGAGGCTGAGGCAAGAGAATCACATGAGCACATGGACTGAGGTTGCTGTGAGCTATGACACCATAGCACTCTATCAGGAGTGACAAAGTGAGACTCTATCTCAAAAAAAAAAAGGCTCAGCGCCTATAGCTCAACTGGCTAAGGCGCCAGCCACGTACACCTAAGGTGGCGGGTTCGAATCCCCAGCCTGGACTCGCCAAACAACAATGACAGCTGCAACCAAAAAATAGCTGGTTGTTGTGGCGGGCGCCTGTGGTCCCAGCTACTTGGGAAGCGGAGGCAAGAGACTCGCTTGAGTCCAGGAGTTGGAGGTTGCTGTGAGCTGTAATGCCACGGCACTCTACCCAGGGGGACAGCTTGAGGCTCTGTATCAAAAAAAAAAAAAAAAAGACCTGAGGCTGGGTAATTTATAAGCAGCATTGAATTTATTTCTCACAGTTATAGAGGCTGGGAAGTTGAAGATCCAGGTCCTGGCAGGTTCAGTGTCTGGTGGGGCCTGATCTCTGCTTCTAAGATGGCAGCATCCCCACATGGCACTAATCCATACATCTGGGTGGAGCTCTCATCACTTCCCCAAAGGCCTCACCTGTTAATACTTCCATGGTGGAGATTAAGTTTCAGCACATGAATTTTAGGGGACAGTCAGACCACAGTTATCTCCAAGCTCATCTTCGTCTCATCAAAGGAAGTACTTTGTCAATGTTTTGTTCTTCTTTAGAAACATCTCCCTGGAGTATTTATGTGGATTTTTCTAGCATTCTGAACTTCAAGCACATCCATCTGCGCTTTGCCCCTACAAAGCTAAAGTTCAAACTGAATTGTTAAGTGGAGTCTTCGGTCTTTGTATGAGGTTTTCTTATATGAGCTTTGGTCAAATCCATTGTCCTTTTTGTTGGTTTTAACCCTTAAAGATAAGTATTTTAGTTATCCATTTGCTCTTTTATATTATTTTTCTCAAGCTAGCAAAATCATCATCATCCTTCTCATTAGAGGAAGGGGCATACTTCATGAGAAAAGTCTTAATAGAACAGAAGTCAGTAAGTGGAAATTCTCTTTGTGACCAGTGTAAGAAAGGACTTTGAAAAAGAGCTATGCAAATGTACCATCAGCTCTCTAAAATAAAATTATGAGGGAAGGTGCGTGGCTCATGTGTGTAATCCTAGCACTCTGGGAGGCCAAGTCTAGTGGATTGCTTATGCTCAGGAGTTAGAGACCAGCCTGAGCAAGAGTGAGACTCTGTTTCTAAAAATAGCTGGGTGTAGGGTGGGCGCCTGAAGTCCCAGTTGTTTGGGAGGCTGAGGCAAAAGAATCACTTCAGCTTAAGAGTTTGAGGTTCCTGTGACTATGTAAGTACCAGGGCACTCGACTGAGGGTGAAAAAGTGAGATTCTATCTCAAAAAAAAGAAAGAAAAAAGAAAATAAAATTATGTAAGTTCTTTGATCCTCACTTTTATCTTCTGTGAAATGAGCATAGTAATACCAGTCACTCCATAAAGTTGTTTTGATGCTTAAAACAAAGAGTACTTGACCCAGACCTCGCAAATGTATATGCTCAAAAAATATTTGCTAAATGAATAAATGGACATACACCCTGCACCTTGTACTTTACCTTTAAGCCACTGGGAACTGAGTATTAGTATTTGTCCATGAATGTCTTTCTGTTTCCTCTTTTTCCCCTTTTCTTAGGACTCAGACACTTCCAAGAAATCTTCCTGACTCCTCCAGGGAGAGTAGGTTTCTGCCTCCTCCTTAGCTCCCCTAGCACCTGTGAATACCACTTAGCACTCTGTGTGAAAATGATCGGTTTGTGTTTCCATCTGCCCCATGAGATGGTGAACTTCTCGGTGTCCTGTTGGGAACCTCGTCTTCACCATCTCTGTGCCTGCAGCACCTGCACCAGTGACTGGCACATACTGGCTGCCCATCAAATGTGTGTGTGCTGATAAGGGTGGGTCGTGCAATGCGCAGCTCGGGGAGCGTGTGAAGCTTTCAAGCCGAGACTATATGAAGATGCAGGTTTACCTTTCTGCAGTGGTAGGTCTACTTTTACAAAGAAATCTTTTTTGAAGGCTGCTAGGTATCAAAAATCCAATGTCAAATGTTTAATTCAATAAAAATTCAAAGCTCTCCTGCTTTGCTGAAGAAAGCACATTCCCAAAGTACAGGAGCAGCCTCAGGGGTTCTTTGGACTGAGTGGTTGCCAGCTATAAAATGGTTCTGGTCGGTGAGGAAGAAAATGTCGCAGGAACCCCATGGAAAGTATCTTTGTGACCAGGCTTCTCTCCTTAGGTTGTCTCACACAGATGCAAGTGTGACTGCTTTTCTGGTTGGAAAAGTCAGTCGTGATTGTTGGGTTGGAGATTTGCCAGTGAAGGCTTTGAAGTCGGGTAGACCTTGATGCCATTCTGCTGCCTTTCTGGATTAGCCGCATGGCCTTGGGCAAATTGCCAATTTATATTCATTAAAAATAATAATACCTCTCTAACAGGGTCGTTTCAAGGAGTAAATAGTTGTTGTGGAAGTGTACACCACGAAAGCAGGGATGTTGTCGGTTTTCTTCTCTGCTAAGTCCCCTGTGCCTACTCATTGCCGGATATATAGGAGGTACTCCCTACACATTTGTTGAATGAATGAGCAGTAGCTGTTAATAGTCTCACTTCAGCAAATTTTTTTTTTTATTTCACAGTAGTTTTGTCAGGAGGATTTCTTTTCTTTCCCAGCTTATAGACATCATTTTACCAATAGTCACTCTCACTTACTTGAATATAAATCCAAAAGAGTATCCCTGAGGAGCTGGTTAGTTTAACATCATTGCTCAGGCAAATTAATTATTGCCAGTGATTAAATGAGGCTCCCTGCTGGGAATTTTACCCAGGCATCTAGATACTCTGATGAAAGCAGGGTTTTTTCTTTTTTCTTTCTTTTTTTGTAGATTTCCCAATGATTGGTTTAGCTTTCACATGTCTAGGACCAAAAAATTCAAGTCCATGTGCATTTTAGGTCTCTCAGCAACTCCAAACACTGTTGCTAAGCCACTAGGCTATTTCAGATGACCTTTCAAATCAAATGCAGTTTGCTTATTATGTGACTGTTGGGATAGCTTTTTTGTTTTGCAAATAGTGGAGAGTTTCCTATCTGGGTTAGGCCTGTCAAATTGGAATAATGTTAAAGGCTATTTGTTCACTTAAGAGAATCTAAGTCCTATATAGTTTACTTTTAAAATATGTCTGGTAGTAGGGCTTCTATTTTGCATGGGAGTTTTCCTTTTTGTTGTTAACAAAACCGAAAAAGTACATTAATGGGGTCTTTCTGTTAATTTTTGTTTTTTCTTTTTCCTTGGTTTGTTGTTTTTTTTTTTTTTGTTTTTTGAGTTGAAGTCTCCCTATGTCACCAGGCTGGAGTGCAGTGAATATTCACAGGTGTAATCATGCTACACTGCAGCCTCAAATGGCCTGACATTTTTCCAAGAAAGATGTTATTAAGTTGTAGTTGACTGAAACAGAGAATTTAAAAGTGTTTTCCTTTTTTTCTTGTATTTTGGGGGTTTTATTTTTATTGTTGTTGGAAACAGAGTCCCCTCTATAGAGCTCACTGCAACCTGGAACTCCTGAACTCAAGTGAGCTTCCTCTCAGCCTCCCAAGTAACTGAGACAACAGGTGTGTGCCGCCATGCCTGGCTAATTTTTCTATTTTTTGTAGAGATAGCATCTCGTTCTTGCTCAGGCTGGTCTCTAACTGCTGACCTCAAACAACCTTCCTGCCTCAGCCTTCCAAAGTTTAAGGATTATAGGCATGAGCGACAACACCTGACTAAAAGTATATTTTAAGCATACATATACTTGATGTACCTAAATGCTTATTTTCTTTTTTTTTTTTTTGAGACGGAACCCCAAACTATCCCCCCGGGTAGAGTGCCATGGCATCACGCTCACAGCAACCTCCAACTCCTGGGCTCAAGCCAGTCTCCCGCCTCCGCCTCCCAAGCAGCTGGGACCACAGGCGCCTGCCACAATGCCCGGCTATTTTTTGGTTGCAGCCGTCATTGTTGTTTGGCGGGTCCAGGCTGGGGATTCGAACCCGCCACTTTAGGTGTACGTGGCTGGCGCCTTAGCCGGTTGAGCTATAGGCACCGAGCCGGGTTTGTGGTTCTTAAGAGGGATGGAGACAGTAGCTGTCAGGATTTTTCAGTGCTGATACATAGCAGCCATTCAATAAAGGACAATTATTAGTTCTTAGTCAAACTGTCTAAACCAACTAGTATTGATTCACTGAGGTTTGAGAATTTGAAAAACAAATCTGGTGCCTTATAGAAACACCCAAAGGACTTGAGCTTTGGAGCATATGGATTTGAATACTGGGCCTATCATTTATTAACTTTCCATCCTTGGACAAAGTTTTTAACCTCTGTGACCCTTAGCATTTTCATGTCCCCACTGTAAGACCATTTGCTGAGCAGTTTTTTCATGAACCCAACTTATTGCTTGGTTCTTGGAAATAGAAAAATACAATTAAGATCTGGCTTTTAACCTACATGTTCTGATACAAAGATGAGAAATTGAGGAGGCATGACCACAGGTGAAAACCCCAAAGATAAAACCATGTTGGATAGGGAGATATTCAGATCAGGAGATGATAATAGAGGTCTTTATGAGGGGTAGGACATTGGCTGAGCCTCATGGGGGAGGCAGGTGTTAGGTGCAAAGCAGCTCAGAGGAGGGTCTTTTCTTTTCTTTCTTTCTTTTTTTTTTTTTTGAGACAAAGTCTTGCTCTGTTGCCCCCAGCTAGGGTGCCATGGTGTCAGACTAGCTCACAGCAATGTCAAACTCTTGGGCTCAAGTGATCCTCCTGCCTTGGCCTCCCAAGTAGCTGGGACTATAGGCATGCACCACCATGACTGGGTAATTTTTTTTTTTTTTGTAGTAACAGAGTCTTACTTTATCGCTCTCGGTAGAATGCCGTGGCATCACACAGCTCACAGCAACCTCCAACTCCTGGGCCTAGGTGATTTTCTTGCCTCAGCCTTCTGAGTAGCTGCAACGCCCAGTTATTTTTTGTTGTGGTTTGGCCAGGGCCATGTTTGAACCTACCACCCTTGGTATAAGGGGCCAGCACCCTACCCACCGAGCCACAGGCACCGCCCTAATTTTTATATTTTTAGTAAAGACAGGATCTCACTCTTGCTTGGGCTGATGTCCATCTCTGTGTCAAGTGATCCTCTGTCTCAGCTTCCTAGAATTCTAGGATTACTGGCATGCCACGCCTGGCTCAGAGAAGAGTATTTTCAACAGGAGGTGGGGAGGGAACAGTGGGAACTATAGCTGAAGTCAAGGTGTGTTCAGGGAAATTGCAGTAGTCTGGCTTGGCCAGAGCAGAGATCCCCTTCTGGAAGCAGTGAGTGAAAAAGTATACAGGAAGAGCGGGGTCCCCTCCAGAGGGCCTGTAACTGTACAACTTACGAACTGTATTTTCCTTCTTTATTTTGTTCAGACCACCTTTGATGTGAGGAACTAGAAGGAGCTTTGCTTCCTTTGCTTTGATAAACCCTTCAAAAGGGAAGAGGACGATGAAGTTGTTCCAAGGAGAGATATGTTCTTTTCTTAGGGCATTAATCAGAAGGCAGCAGGCTGGCCAGAAGCATGCTGCCCACTGTGTGTGTCGCAGGAGGTGGTGTTCATGGGAACTCAGAGCCCATCCTCAAAGACAGAGGTTGGTCTCAAATAGACGAGCCAAGATTCCTGATTTTTATTTCTGATAAATCCATTTCTGAATTTATGAAATTTTTAAAGTACTTTCTCCAAGTCTATACTCCCTAAAGCTTTTTTTGAAGAAATGTCAGTAGCAATGTGGTTTCTTTTCTTTCTGGTTTTTGTGCCTGCATTCTTTGGGGGGCCGGCAGGGACTCTGTGACTTCCTTCTCTTTGTTCATGTTGGATGGACATCTGTTCGACCTGCTTGAAAACATATCTGGGGAGAAGAATTGATCTTGATACATCAGATTCAGGACTCTTCAAAGACAAATTCTGGTTACCAGGTAGAAACAATCCAAGTGCTTTACTTGGCTCCAATATGGTATATGTAACTGTCAGTGTGGGCGTCTGTCCAGCAAATTCTCTTGCTAAATAATTCCCTTAACATGTCTCTTCAACTCTGACGTTCTGTGTCCAATATGCCTAGAAAAAGTAATTGGGCACAGAAGTAGCATTTTTAGTATCGGATTAATGATGACTGTGGCTATAAGCCTCCAGGACTGAAAGGCCTCGTTGCCAGCCCTGAATACCCAGAGGGCATAAGAAAGACATCAGAACAAGCTGAAGTCAATCAATACTGATGTACAAATGAGGTCACAGCCCTGTCTCCCTCAAACATCTCTATTAATCGGTCCAGAACAGGTAGGTCAGAGCTTTAGAAAGTAGAAAAAGGAAAGGAAAAAAAATTCACAGTCACCCAGGCAAAAGTTTAAGTCAAGAAACTGATCCCCAATTAAAAAATGGAAAGATGAGAATAAAAATTGACCCCAAAGAATCCTGGGTTCCTAGTTTGGAAGAAGAACAGGATTTCCTCTTTTGTTAAGATGTTCAAAAAAGCTCTTTTATATTCAACAGTAGATTCTCCAGATCCCTTTCCATCTCTTGTCCTCCCGTGCCCATTGAAAAGAGGACGAGGGGGAATAAGCCAAAGGTGGAAGCAGGAATGGGGTCTGGGTCTTCCCCTGTGTTCTCAGGTGAGCCCCTTGTGCCCTCCCAAAGAGACCTTCTCATGTTACTTCAGTGTGCCTCTGATGAAAGAAGCCTGAAGTACACGAAATCTATGAAATTAGAGACTCTGTTTGAAATGTAGCTGCTGGTCAAATTATGGCATGGCCAGCCGTGTGGGTAGTATTTCGTTTAATAAATCAAAAGGAATTGGCAAGAGGAAGGGCCAGGAGGCTGTTCATGAGTCTCCCCTCTGTTTGCTTGAGCCCTGAGTAATGCTTCTCCTGAGCAAGGCAGTGGGCTGCCCATCGAATATGCAAGGACCATGATGGAAAAAGGACATTTTTGTTAAAAAAAAGAGGAGGGGGTGAATACCTGGGCAGCTGAGAGTTCCATTTTCTTTCACCACAGGCAAATCAGACTAGATTTAATGGTGTGTGCCAGTTCACTCTGACTCACAAAAGCTAATTTTTAAATTTTGAAAAGTTTTCTGAGCCATTGGTAGCTTAAAATTGGTCACTGTGGAAATATTCCAACCAGAAAATGCTACAAATCAGGACTCCCCCTCTCTCTAACCATCATTTATCTGAATGGTTCAGAGTTCAGGGCTGAGAAGACAGGGCCCTTATCCACAGCCAAGTCCATGGGGCAAATGATCAAGCCGAAAGTATTTCCCTGTCTTTCTATCTGTCCTCCCATCCCCCTATCCTCTCTCTTTCCTCTGGAGTAGAAGTCACAGGCCAAGGCTCGTCATAAAACACAATTAAACTTACTTTTGCTTCCTTTGAGATGAAAAAGGCCAAATATTCCCTTACTTACCTTTACAAGTGTGTGTAGTAAAAAGAGTAAGTAGGGTCCTGAATGCAAGAGTTTTAATCGGGATCTTCACAGTTGTGCCCATCTCCCCTCGGGATGAGTGTCGTGACGATGTTTGTGACATTGTGATGTTCCTGGCACTGCTTTGCATATATACATGCTATATGTAGGTGGTGGATAATCAGCTGAAATTTCATTCAAGGATACAGATCCTTTGCATAAGAAACTGCTCTCTAAGTAAGGAAAATTGTTACATGAAGGTGCTGGGGATAGCAAGCTCATTTGGAGATATTCTCTTAGGTAGCCCACGTGGGCCGGGTGGGTTCTTGCAAATTGTATCACTGTGATTTCTCTCATTGAGGCAACTTGGGTGGGATCTTTTACAGGACTGCTCTCTTTGGGGTCCAGTAATTTGATCTTCTTCACTTCTGTGTCCATCTCCTTGTCTTCCAGTGGTGTTAGTTGGGATCTATCAGCAAAGTACTTTCCCCCTGGCTGTAGGGTGTTCATTTTCCCTTTGAGGCTCTGCTCTCTGACAGTGGCTTTGCTGGGTTGAGGCAGGTGGATGGCCCAGACACAAAGTTCCGAGTACCAGAACCAGGAGCTTTGTGGCTGCTCACTTCCACCTGACCTCTCTTTGGAGATGCAGGAGGGTCCCTGTCACTGTCTGTGAATTCACATAAGGTGTGTCTGATCCACCCCAGGCCCGTATGCTCCAGCCTCCCTACGGTTAAGGTTGTATCCTTTCCCCTCAAAAGCAATAACCTCACTGAGCAAGGTCTAAGATATCATCCCACTCCACCCTCACTCACACCTCTCCAGGGGCAGCCCACTTCATTTGTGGACAGTTCTGACTTTTAAAAACGTGTTTGAAGTTTTGTAAAACCAGCTTTATGCAAGATGTCCCCAACATCGCCATATATATATGGAAAATGGAAAATTGCAGATAAATGTACATTTATTTACAAAATATTCAGTACTGTCTGGGCACAGTGGCTCATGCCTGTAATCCTAGACTTCGGGAGACTGAGGTGGGTATATTGCTTGAGTTCATGAGTTCAAGACCAGCTTGAGCAAGAGTGAGATCCTGTCTCTACTAAAATTATAAAAACTAGGCAAGTGTGGTGGTGGGCACCTGTAGTCCCAGTGACTTGGAAGGCTGAGACTAGAGGATCATTTGAGCCCAAGAGTTTGAAGTTGCTGGAAGCCATGATGATGCTACAGCACTCTACCGGGGTTGACAAAATGAGACTCTGTATCAAAAAACCCCAGATATTAAGTACAAAATTTTACAAAATATTTCTCTACATGTTGATACATAAATAGAAAAAGTATAACTATGATATTAAGTACAAATAAGTTTGTTAGTTTTTCTCATGTATGCCAACCCTTGGGACACCCTGTGTACTCTTCCATGTTGGAGTCCGTCTAGCACACACAGAATACAGCCACCCTGCTTCTTACTCAGGAAAACCGCATTTTAGGTAATAACCTGCATTCAGCACATAGAGCCTCATTATTAAGATCAAGTAGAAGAAATGATGCTGGAAGACAGAATTTTCTCCCGGCTGTCCTCTCCAGAGGAGGGCCTTGTTAGTTTTCTAGCAGCCAGGTCACTTGATTTCGGGATGTTTGCATAATGGCTCAGCCTGTTTTGCTCCCTGGGTTCCTCTAGCTAATTGTTACAGGCTCTTTCTCATCACTGTTTTTCCCTCCCCACTTGCCTGAAGTATTCTGTAAGCTTGATTGTAAGACTTTTTCTGTGGTGCACAATACTTAGGACAACTCAGGGTCCTCAAATGCAACGGGATCTTTCTTGTCAGGAAGTGTGAGGCTTAGGGAAAGTCTCTCGGTATGCTGGGGAGAGGGGTTTTTATGGTCTGTATGACCTGCATCAACACTCTACTGCTTTATAGCTTACACTAGTGCCCTGCTCTCTCTCTCCTGTGATGACTCTTGAGTTTAAGAAGATATCTCCCCAGTTACTACAAACTCTCTTTGCCTTTTGAAAAAAATTCTTAGGCTTCCCTGCAAATTGAAGCATTTTTTTCATAAAGTAGTTCTGATCAATCAATTAAATGTTATGATTTCTACATAGTTTGAGGTTCCAAAAAATGTATAATTCAGAGTTTGGGATCTTTTCAATGTTCACATGTATGGCCTCTTTTGTTAAAGGTGAGTTGGAGAATTGAAGGATGTAGAGTTGAAAAAGGAAATTAAAATGGCTATTACCAAGGGATTAGGAAGATAGGTACTGTAGAAATTTGGTGGTGGGACTGCTTCCACCCAGAGTTCTAGGATTACAAGCACCCAGACCATGCTATTGCACCTCTGAACCACTGCTTAGCATGGGCTCTAAAATATTACACATATATCTTAAGAGCTTCTCAGAAACGACATTCCTCATTTTGTGATCCAACTAACTTTAGCAGAACAAAACCCATCACATAGTATTGGCGACCAGCCTCAAATTAAACCATGAGTTTTCTCCCAGCGGCTGGTGGAGATGAGAGGATGAAAGAAAAATGAGAAGTCAGAACTCAAACAGAAAGTTTTGTAAGAGCAACTGGGTCAGAAGTCCGGCCACCTTCGAAACGTGAAGGCTGGAAGAGCCCTTTGCTCTGAGCTAGCTCCATTTTGTATCACATATACCATTGTTTTAATCATCAGTTTAATGGGGGAAGGCTAAACCCTCACGTCATGATTCTTGCTGGGTTTGCTTTTTCTAATCAAACTGTTTCTTTAACTACGTTAATGAGACTGATTTATCTCTTACTATTATTGCTCTAAGTCATTTGCGATCTTAACACAAACAGAGCATGGGACAGTGAACACAGTCCAGGAGCAAGATATCAAAGCAGACCCCAATTAGACCATGCACACAAATCACAGGAGTGGCGATTAGCACTCAGGAAGCCTTCTGCTTAGATGGTCTGGCACTTCTGCCCATACCGAGGGGATGGAAGAAAGGAGATATTTTTTTCCTTATCTTTTTTTTTTTTTTTTTGCAGTTTTTGGCTGGGGCTGCATTTGAACTTGCCACCTCTGGTATATGGGGCCAGTGCCCTACTCCTCTGAGCCACAGGTGCCGCCCATCTCTTTATCTTTTTTTGGTTTTTTTTTGAGACTGAGTCCCACTTTTTTGCCCCCAGTAGAGCTCTGTGACATCACAGCTCATGGCAACCTCAAACTCTTGGGCTTAAACAATTCTCTTGTCTCAGCCTCCCAAGTAGCTGGAACTCCAGGTGCCCACCACAATGCCTGACTATTTTTAGGGATGGGATTTTGCTCTGGCTCAGTCTGCTTTTGAACCTGTCATTTCAGGAAATCCACCCGCCTCAGCCTCCCAGATTGCTAGGATTACAGGCATGAGCCACTGCACCCGGCCTTCTTTATCTTTTCCTGAGAGATTATCTCTCTCTCTTTTTTTTTTTGAGACAAAGTTTCGCTATGTCACCCTCAGTAGAGTACCATGATGTCACAGCTCATAGCAACCTCCAGGAACTTTTGGGCTTAAGTGATTCTCTTGCCTCAGCCTCCCAATTAGCTGGGACTACAGGCTTCCTTTTTTGGTTGTGGTGTCATTGTTGTTTGGCAGGCCGGGATTCAAAGCCTCCAGCTCTGAATGTGGCTGGTGCCTTAGCCGATTGAGCCCCAGGCGCCGAGCTGACTTTTTCCTCTCTTAACAAGGTTTAGGTATTCTGCACTCCCTAAGTCTGGAAAAGCACTCACTCTCCCTGCCCAGGAGGTGTTACTGCTCAGAGATCTGATAGCATGGGGTGGGGGGAGTGATGAAGTTCCAGCAAGACAGTCTCCTCATCTTAAAGGGCCAGACTTAACAGGCTGTGCATTTTGCAATTGATTTTGAGTTTCTTTGATCCACTTCTCTCTTGTCTCTGTTCCCTTTTGCCCATCATCTGCAATCATGTTCTTAATTCAATTCATAACCTACTTAAGATAAACAATTGAATATTGGCCTTAAACTTATTAAATCATAATTTCTAGCAATGCAAGTGCATCAAGATATGATTCTTCCCTTAAGTACCCATATTCCCACCTGTAAAACAGAAACATCAACTTACAACAACTAAAATTGACTAATTGTATGTTGTAATTTCCCATACAACAAAATTTTATAGCAAAGTATTTGGACAGCTTTCTAAAGTCTGATGGAAGACGAGATTGTACTGTTAAAAAATGGAATCTGGTCAGTACTGCCCTTTGCCAACTGCCTACATTAGTGCCAATGACGCTTACCATTTTGCATTGGAAAATGGTCTCTGAGCTATCTCAACCCCCTGGGGAAATCAGTGAAATGGTAAAGGAGGTTGAGACTCAGTGGTGTTAAGTATCTTGCCCCAGATCGCAAAGCCTTTAAATGACAACTGGTGCTTGGATTTGTTATTCTCCAGGAGTATTGCCCAGTTCTGGGGAGAAGAACACTGGCTGTTCTTTGGGCTATAGGAGTGGTGACTCTCAGCCAAATTCCCCGGCCTCCTGCTGCAGCCTATGAAAAACATGGCCAGAAGGACAGGAGCCCTGTGACCTCTTTTCATTATGGAGGGACTCATCTCTTAAAGGTCCTTCCCACTTGGTCATAAAGTGGCTGCTTCCTGGGATCTCAAGAGGAAATAACTAGGGCAATGTTCTCTGTAATGATATTTTGAAATATGAATAAATTCAACAAATGTAGTTCTCCTCTATGGAGTGTTGCCTAGATATGTCCTATGCTCAAACCACACTTCTTCTTCCTTCCCCTTTATAGAATAATACGTGGCTTTGGCTCACAGGGCCTGGTGGTTTAACTCAAGGTAGGGGAGTGGGGAGCGGAATGGTATCTGTGTTTGAGGGTGGGAGCTAGAGTTTTCTTGAGCAGGTTCAGAATATGAGTCTATGTGCTTCTCTGTCCCTTTTTTCCTCTAGAGTCCAAGATGCTATAAGAGGAAATGGGGACTTCTGTTATAGCTAAAACTAAAATTTATGAAATGTATAGAAGCTTACACTTTTGCAGGGAAGATTCTGTTTCTAGGAGAGAAATAGTTAACAGACATGCTTAAATCCTACTTTAAAATAAATTTGTTTGTGTATGTCACCTGGTAAGGACATAGTGTCACCTAGCAAGGAGCTGGGCTGAGTTTGAGATCTTGAAGACATCTAAATGGAGAGATGGTTTTCTGTTGCCTGGATGGTACAGTTGTGTTGATTATTATCTCAGTTCTGTTTAGAATCTATATGTGTAACAATTAGCTTGTGCTACATAACAAATTAACCCTGAATGTTGTGGTCTAAAACAACAATTTAATTTAGCTCGATCCTTTGTGTTGGTTGGGTGGCTTCACTGATATTTGCTGGTCTTTCCTGTCTGTTGGGTCTTGGGGGATGATGGGGTGCCTCAGATGCGCATGTCTGCTATCCCAGGCTTCCTCAAAGGCAGCCAGTTCTAAGGCATTCAGACTTGCTTTGTCAAGGTCACATGAACAAAGCTTCCAGATCTTGATGGAAGGAGCTTCAAAGCCACATTGAAGAAGAACGTGGAAACAGGAATAGAAAGAATTTTTGGCCATGCTTTGCCATACATCGCAGTGTATAGCACTGGTACAAAACAGGCAGAATAGGAAGGAACAAGAGAAAGACAGTCTGGGCTAATCTCCATCTTCTCATTGAATTTATTTTCCACATCTGAAGTCTCAACATAAGTGGTGAAATTAGTAGCATATATCAGAGCCAGTAAAACATTCAAATTCTTTGCCCCTGGAATTTTGCTTCTTAGCATCTTTAAGTAAATAATTTTAAACATGGAAAAATTACATGCATGAAGATATTCCTTGAGCTTTATTTATAGGAATGCAAATTGTAAGTAATTTAAAAACCCAAGTAAAGAGAAGTGGTTAATAGGGTATATATTTGACAGAGTATAATAAAAGTAAAATTATGTCTATATGTCTAATAGTAAGGAACAAATTCTACTATACTGATAATTTAACATAAACTATTAAATACTGGCAACTACCCCCCCCAAGACTATATGAAAAATCTAGAAAAGCCCAGTGCTTTCATTATTATTATTGAAGAATAATAGGACCACGAGTGATTAATTTTTCCTTTTTCTACTAGTCTCTTTTTTGTTTTTTCAATAACCATTCTTGCTTTTTAACTGGAAATAAGTTTTTTTTTCTTATTAGAAATGTTTCAAAAAACAGGACAAATAAAGTTCCATCTGCAAAAATGACTACCATCCTTAAATACCTTCACAGCTCCTCTGGGGTTGCTACATATTGTCTGAGTTGTTTTCTTATCTTCTTTACGGTTGGTTAAAATGTAATTTCTTTCCTTCTGGGCTCGGGAGTTCTTTGAGCTGTGAAAATACAAGGATTTTGATACCCTGGGACCATGAACCCATGTTGTCTTCCCCTGTGTTCATGGCCTGTGTGTCCCCAAACACCGAGTGTCCATGTTGTCTTAGGAGTTCTACAAAAATGCTTTGAAAGGTAAAATAAGGCATCTCTGCTTAATCTGCCTGATTTTGACAAACATTCACGAATAGCTGCTGCAGACCAGGCTCAGCACCGTCTAGGGAAGGTTTCTAGGGCCCAAAGCCTGGTGCTGCATGTCAGCCTCTGGCTTCGTGGCCAGGCAGACCACGTGCATCTAGGGAGGAGAGGTGAGTTTACTATGGCTCCCCCATTTCGTGCATTTTGTCACTTGCCTCGCCTTGTTGCTGAGGACATCAGCTGGGAGGGGTGTGTAGGGCCTATTGCTATACTGTTCAGCCGTGAACCTATATAGATATTTAAATTTAAATTTAAAAAATTAAATTTTTAATCAATTTCTCCATTGCACGGGCCACATTTCAGGTGCTCACCATCACACCTGGCTTGTGGCTTCTGTGTTGGGTGGTGCAGATCCAGAGCATCACGGAAAGTTCCCCCAAGCAGTGTGGATGCCGGGGTAAATCAGGAGACAGCGCCGTAGTCCGGGGAGAAGGAACAAGGTCCCAAGCAGTGCGGATGCCGTGGTAAATCAGGAGACAGTGCCGTAGTCCGGGGAGAAGGAACAACAAGGTCCCCAAAATAGGCAGTGGGAATGGAGCTTGGCATTGTTCCCCTAAAGAGCACTATTTTGGTTGGCTTCTCCCTGACAAAATTAGACGGAAGTCTGCTGCTGAAGGCTCATTTTGCAGAGTGTTTCCAAGTACATTTTTTGTTGCTTAGGGGACAGTGCTCGACAAGTGCTCCTGGAGCACGTATTGTGTATTTAACAATACCAATCATTTTCACCCTAAGTTGATTTCTTTGGTGTCTGAAAAACCGGAAGAGCAAAGAGCTCTAAACACTCACGGAAGCGCCACGCGGGAAGCGTTTTGAGTACTTTAGAGGAATGGTGCTCCAAATATTTGAAGCATTATTATTTTCAAAAACAGTATCAAGACACTTCTCTTTGTGACCTCCCTCTATTAAGATCATAGGCAGAGGGGAACTTGCTGGTAACAATGGGAGCCATTCTGCTGGGATTCTTATCCTAGATCGGGGTTCTCAGAATGCTTCTGTGAAACTCAAGGATGTGAGGACACAGGACTCATGTCCAGGTGCACTCAGCTCCTCTGTACTGCCAGACACACTGAGGTTGGCAGAAGGTCAAAGGGCTCCTTAGCTTGACCCTGCTCAGTTCCTCGCAGGAATCTCAGCCCAGGCACAGCCTGGAGACTTCAAGATGGTGCTCGTTAAGTTGGTGAATACAAATAAACGTCGGGAGTTATGTGTGGGGTGATGGATGTACAAAAATAAACAAAAATAGTCTCTGCCTTTGAGAAATACTGGATTCTAAGTCAGGAGAAGTAAAGATTAATTATAGGACTTCTAGGGGGTTCATCCTTCTCATCTTTTTGACTCTTAGTATGTCAGGGGCATCCAAGCAAAGGTGGCCGGAAACTTAACCACCCGCCTAGGTCTTCTTTGCTGGAGAATCATGGAGCCCACTCCTCAGCTCAGTGCATCTTCTTTTAGTGGGTAAGACAGTTATCTTTGCACAAACAATAACTTTCACAAAAGTTTGAACATCCTTTCTTCTTTGGAGAGAATAATTTTATTTCCTTAACTATTTTGTGCATCTTGTACAAAGGAGTAGGGTGCTGGCCCCATATACTGGAGGTGGCAGGTTCAAATCCAGCCCTGGCCAAAAAAAAAAAAAAAAAAAAAGAATTAACTTAAAATGTTTAATAAATGTTTTATTGAAGTATAATATACCCATAGAAAAGTGTACTAAAATGGTAAATGATCCCATCGATTAATTATTACAAGGTGATTAAATGTCATATCTAACATGCAGGTCAAGACTGAGAATATCATCCGTTCAACTGAAGCATCCCCCCTCCACTGTAGGAGACACCTGACAAGCAGCGCCTTGGTAATAAGGGAATGGGGAAGGGACTGGTCTTTCGTTACAGAGCATGAGAGCACACAGCCTGTAAAAGAAAGAGCATGAGAGAACATGCAGCATTGCTTGGTAGTCTACACACCTGTGGGGTAAACAGCCACAGATCACTTCTATAAATAGCCACAGGATAAGTTAGTTGAGGCTCCTACTAAGACTGCTGCGTCTTTAAGGTGCTCTGGCACCTCCGATCTGACCAAGACAACTGGCTCCTCCTGATGGGTAGCCTTACCTGACTGAGTCAAGGAGCTCCCTGGCACTTATGGGGAGCTGTACCCTGAGTGAGTATGTACAGCGGTCCTCGTCCTGGCAGGTTCATGGGTCGGGCCAGTGACCTAGTGTCCTGGCTCTGACACTCCACCCCATCGTTGCTTCTTTCTTTATCCCCGAGATTAACCATTGTCCAGAATTATAACATCACAATTAGTTTTATCTGTTCTTGAACTTAATGTCCAGTCCTATGGTATGTACTCCTTTGTGAGTGGCTTTTTTAAGTGCACACTACGTTTGTGTGATTCTTGACTACTGTTGTGTAGATCATTCATGTTAATTACTTTATAGTATTGCCTTAAATGCATATGCCATTGCCTAGGTATCCACGTGACTGGTGATGAACGTGTGGGTTGTTACCATGTTCGTGCTATTGCAAATAATGCTGCTGTGACCATCGTGGTATGTGCTTTAGTGTGTGCATTGTGTGTATTTAGTGTGTGCATTTAGTGTGTGTATGGAGAGGAATTGCCGGGTCAGAGCATAAACATAAGACCAATTTTGCCTGTATACTTCTAATTAGTCTTTCAAATGTGCTGTATGAGTAGATTATATTATACTTAACAATTACATTATGTTTTATTTAACAGTTCTCCCCAGCACTTGGTAGCACCAGGCTTTTACATTGTAACCTTTCTAGAGAGTACGTGGTGGTTTGCAGATTTAACCTGCAACCTTTTTGTGCCTTTTGTGGAGTGAGATTGAGCATCTTTTTCTGTGTCTACTGATTCTTTGAATATCCTCTTTAATTAAGTGCTGGTTCAAATATTTTGTCCATTTTTTCCCTTGGGCTTCCTGTCTTTCTCTTCATGGTTTGTAGGAGTCCTTTACATAGTTTTGATGATGAACCCCTTACGTGTTTTATCTGTTGAAAATATTTTCTCCCACTCTGTAACTTGCCTTTTTACCCTCTCACTGGTCTCTTTCGATAAACAAAAGCTTCTAATTTTAATGTAGTCAATTTAGCACTTTTTGCCTTATGGTAACTTACTTTTTCATACTGTTAAAACAATTTTGGTCCACTCCAAGGTTGTGAAATTATTCTTTTATATATTTTTCAGAAATAGAAAAATTTAGATCACTAATCCATGTGAAATTGATTATTTGATTTCTGTGCATCATATCCACCATTTCCATATACATATGAATATTTTATTATTTATTATATAATACTCAGTTTCACCCATATGACTATTCTGTTGACCTAGCCCTATTTAATAAAAAGTCCATCCTTTTGGGTGGCATCTGTGGTTCAATGAATAGGGCACCAGCCCCATATACTGAGGGTGCTTGGTCCAAACCCAGCCCTGGCCAAAGGGCAATAAAAAATAGCCCGGTTTTGTGGTGGATGCCTATAGTCCCAGCTACTTGGGAGGCTGAGGCAAGGGAATCGCCTAAGCCCAAGAGCTGGAGATTGCTGTGAGCTGTGACACCACAGCACTCTACCAAGGGTGACAAAGTGAGAGTCTGTCTCTTAAAAAAAAAAAAGTTCATCCTTTTTCCATTGCTCTGTGTAGTCAATTTTGTCATATATGTCATATATTAGCATTTATTACACATAGATCTGTTTCCCAAATCTGTCTGCCCCATGGTTTTATTTCTCAGTACTTATTCACTTATTTGTTAGAATTGGGCTTGCAGTAATTTTTGATATCTGGGAGAGTAAATCATCCAACTTTGTTCTTCTCGTTCAAGACCATTTTGGCTTTTTAGCCCTTTACAATTTGCATATAATTTAAAAATAAGCTTGTGAATTTTGACACACACATACTCACCATTGGAATATTGATTGTTATATTAAATCTACATATCAATTCAGTGAGAATTTATGACTTTATAATATGAACTTAAAAATTAATTCATTTTGTATTCTTTAATTTCTCAATACAATTTTATACTTTTATGGCAAGAAGTCTTGAACCTTTTTTGTTAAGTTTATTCCAAGTAATTTTTTGTCTCTTGTCTCATCTAGAAGGAGAAGCATTTACAATTTTACCATCAAGGATGATGTTGAATGGCTTCTGGGTGAGATATTGTTTGGTTATTAAACATCCTTCATCAGATTAAAGCCCAAGAACATGGCATTTTGACATTTTGTAGTATTGGTTTTGACCTTGAGTGTTTCTAAAGAATCAATTATAAGATAAACCAAGTTTCTGATGTGAGAGGGGTATGTGCGCTTCATCTGCTGCATTCAGACTGGGATGAATCCACCCCTGAGCCTTCGCCACCTCTGGATTTTACACTCCTGGGCCTGGCCCTTAAATGCATCAGGTTAGAGGGAGTGGGGATGGGTTGAAAGTGCTTATTGCAAGTGTTACTTAAGAAAGTTCTTTTGTTTAGCCCACTACCTATATTTAAATGATAATGTCAAAATAGGTCTCAAAATCTGAGTTTGATGAGTATCCCAAATATTACTCGAAGTACCAGTTCATTGCATGTTATATCCTACATCCAGTTCTTTAAATCTTTTTTTTTTTTTTAAGACAGAATCTCACTATGTCGCCCTTGGTAGAGTGCTGTGGCATCACAGCTGATAGCAACCTCAAACTCTTGGGCTTAAGCAATTCTCTTGTCAGCCTCCCAAGTAGCTGGGGCTACAGGCACCCACCGCAATGCCTGGCTATTTTTGTTGTTGTTGTTGCAGTTGTTGTTTTAAGTGGCCCAGGCCGGGTTTAAACCAGCCAGCCTTGGTGCATGTGGCCGGTGCTATAACCACTGTACTATGGGCGCCAAGTCCAGTTCTTTAAATCTTAATGATTCTCTTTTGTTTAAGCTTCACTAATTGTTTTGTATTTTCATGCCTTCATGTCTGCTCCTCATCTCTGGGTCATCTTGCCTCTTCTTGGCTTCAGCATGCACCTGTTAACCTTGTCTCAGGAAAATTCTCACCACTTTGTGCATGGTCAGGTAGGTATAGATGAAATAGATGAATGGAGTGGAGCAACTCACAATGACCAGGGATGAGGGAGCAGCTCTGTTCTCCAATCGGAGGTTCCAGATAGGTGCTTCCTGTGAGAACCTTAGTCTCCAGCCAATGAAGGTTCACTTTAAATATTAGTCCCAGGAGACTCACCTACTATAGGACTCTTTAAGTCCCCAATGTATCTTCTCTTATTAGCCAGAGAAAGACATGGATATTCTTACTTGGGAGGGGGGATTATGGCAAAGGAGAAAGGGGTGAAAGGTTTGGAGAAACCTCTTGGTTTTGTCCTTTCTACTTTCCATTCTCCATTTATCAGGATTCATCCTTCTCATCCTTAAAGATCCCCACTTAAAGATTGCCCCTCTCCAACAGACTCCTTCTTTGCTCTCCCTGTGCTCCCTCATCATGGATAATATGAACTCCTTTCCAAGACTTTGTGGTATCTAGCCTCCAGTCTTTCAATGAATGAATTTGTATTCTGACCAATTCTTGGTGGTTTTCATTGCCTGATATTGACCCCTATGTAGTCACCCCCCAAATGGAATAGGGTTTGGGGGAAATGAAGGAGTGTGACTTCAGTCACAACAAATGTTGTGACTTCTGTCTTGCTTTCTCAGATCATTCACATTGGGTGAAGTGAGCTGCCATGTTGTGAGGACACTCAAGCAGCTCTACGGAGAGGTGAAGAAGTAAGTCCTCCTTCCAACAGACACATCAACTTGCCAGTCATATGAACAAAACATTTCGGAAGTGGATCCTCCAGCCTGGCCCTGCCTTCAGATGACTGCAGCTCTGGCCAACATCCTGCCTGCAGGCTTTTGAAAGATTCTTCCCAAATTCCCAACTCACAGAAACTGTGTGAGACAATATGTTATTTTAAACCACTAAGTTTTGGTATTGTTTGTTCCATCATTATAAGTAGCTAATACAACTTGGCTCAGACGTTAGTTTCCTCATCCATGAAACCTTGCCTGATTCTCTCGTGTGTTCTTCTACTTTCTCTGGGCTTCTACCACTCATTCTAGAACCTCTCTAACACTGCCTCTGACACTGTATGCACTTGATTTAATATCTGCTTCAAAATAATGGACCACTTCTGTTTCTTATACTTAGCATTACTCCCTCCCCCCCAATTCCTTTCTCTTGGCATCAGCCCCACCTTTCCCTTGGGAAATTGTCCCACTTCAATGTGTTTTTTCTTAACAACTCTGGAACTCATCATGTCATTGATTTCTTCCTGGCCTATCATGTCTCCTCCTCTAGCCTTTGTGATTGGCTCACCAATAAGCACATAAAACTTGATGGATGTGCTGGGATGATTCATTCTGGCACAAGGAACAATAGAGATATTTATTTTATCACATAATAGGAAGTATAGAGGGACGGAAGGATCCAAGCATGGTACAATAATAACATTGGCTCTATCTCTCTGTCATTTTCTCAGCTCTTTCCTTCTTCCTGTAATGACTATTTTCAGGCTGGTTTTTCTTATAGTCACAAGATGATTACACAAAAACCGAGATCTTATGTTTCATTGTGAATGATTGATTGATAAAGAGGAAGAGAGAGGAGGAGAGAGAGAGAGCAAGTGGGAAGGAATGTCCTTACTCCCTCTCTAAATATACATTCCTTTAGCCTGATAGAATCAGTTTGGGTCAAGTGCTGATTGTAGACCAATGATATTGGCAACAACATGTCCTATATGGATAAAATCCAGTCTAGATTCTTGAACCAATCATTGTCAAAGACAAATGATTACTTGGATTGCCTTAAAGAACAGACCCACCATGAAAGCCAGGGATGGAGTCAGCTTCCTGAGTCTCACAAGCTGACTGGGTGGAGGAATGGATATTGAACATGGATAAAGGGTTCCATTAACCATCAGGCTGCCCAAAGGCCATCACTAAGGATTTTCCAAATTGAACTGAGGAGAGAGAGATCTCATTTAGCTCACAGCATTAACATGGAAGTATTCAAGGCTCCAGCACCTGCTGTCATATTCCTCAACATTTGAATGAAAGCCTGTGCTTAGTGGAAGGGAATGAGTATAGAAGGAAAGATGAGTGCAGCCATTCCAGAGACAAAAGTCAACCCTTTTATAATTTGTTAACTGAGTCAATAAATCCCCCTTTGACTTCACTGACTTGGAGTTGGTTTTGCCATTTGCAGTTGAAAGAATCTTTACTGGTATGTGTCCCTCCTACATTGTGCATCTTTTCCTACTTGTACACATTGATATTATGGACAATGCCTGGCACATGGGAGGCACTTACTGATATTTTTGTAATGAGTGAATGAATGAGTGAGCCAGTGGTGAGACACAGACAGTCTTATCAGATTTTGCAGTGACAGTGGGTATCACCCATGTCAGAATGATCAGTGGGCCTGATAAAGAGGAGCAGTACAGGTGGCAGGTGCTTCCAATATGGTTGTTAATCTTGGCAGCAGTAGCAATAGCAAAAGCACATTGCCACAGAGAGCTGGAAGGGGGAGGAATGAGACAACATTGCTAGGGAACCTCATGATGTCTGAGGACAATAAAAGACTCAGGAGCAAGCCTCTGGGAAACTAAAAATTTTTTCAAAAAGGAGGAGAGAGGCCAAAGAACTATCTTGTGATAGGCTTATATGTATAACAACTACCTGGCACTTTGGAACTTTTAACATTCCTAATAATTTCCTCATCTATTATTTTATTGTATCTTCACAGAAATCCAAGTTTTAATATCATACAATTTTATAGGAAAAATAAAAGTATAGATCAATTAATATCACAGAAATAAAAGAGAAAAAAATGAGAGCTGAGGTCTCCTGGATCCCTAGTTTGGGTTTTTCTGCTTGGGACCTAAGAATATATATAGAAAGGAAAAACTCAAGAGCTATACTAGGTTCCCCCACCAAGGAGACTATTATACGTGCCTATTAGAATACACAAATTGTAAAAATGTAATATTGGTTTATAAAATGTAGGTCATAAAAACAGACTGTTGGGGGAAATGCAGGCAGAAACTTTTCACTCCCTCCCAGCCAGAAGAAATTGAACTCATTTTGTTCTTCTTTCTGCCCCCTCATCTGCTTTTCCCACTTTGATTGGCTTTGACCAGTGAAATGTGAGCAGAAGTGATATGTGTCATTCCCAGATCAAAGAGTTTATTTGCCAGCATTAGACTCTCTGAACTATTTACCCTTGTAATGGAGACCCCAGGAGTTCAGAATGGTGTGGAGGTGCCAGATGATGGAAGCCCACACAAAAGTCTTGTGATTCTTAAATAGTCACCCACACCCATGCAGGTGTTATGTGAGTGAGAAATGAATAATGAAGCCTGTGAGACTTGAGGATGTTTGTTACTGCAGCATAACCCAACTCATCCTGACTGATACAGCAGACCTTGCCCTCAGTTCTGCAGCTTCCAGCGTTTTCCTACTGACTTGAAGAAGAGAGGACAGCCCTGGAATAACAGTTTCCTTTCAACTGGGAACAGTGAGACTGGGGAGAAAAGACTTCAGGCATCTGTGACTGGTGGGATCTGCCCAGAAACATCTCTTTGGAGACATAGGGAGTCAGCAAGAGACTTCTGAAACTCATGAGGAGGACAAAAGCAGTGGAGAACTGGCAAGTGGTTACCTGTGTTCATTTAGACCAATCCCACCGGCAGCTGTAAGTATAGCAGGACTGAGATTGCAAACTGGAAAGGTCTTCTCTGTGAGCTGTTTTGTTTTTTGGATTGGAGACTCAGTTGAACTACCTTGGGAGAGTTTGGGCAAAAGTGCAGAGGACTTTAAGTGTTGTCTAGGACCTTGGACTGAGCCCAGACAGAGCTAATAGTGTTTGGCTGTGGGCTGTGTGGAGCCATGGTGGGAGAATTGTCCCAGCAAGCTCTGCCTTTAGGGTTGCAGAGGAGGCTCAGGCGGGAGACCTTGGGTGAGTAATCTAGTGACTGAGCAGCCTAAAGGCAGGGACTGAGATGCCTTACAGCCTTGGCCCTCAGTAGCATAGAGTGAGACTAGTTTTGATACACTGGGTAAGCAGGCAGACACTTCAGGAGTGATCCCAGCTACAAGTGCTTTCCTGGGAAAGCTTCTGCTTAGCCAAAGTTGACACTTTAAAGTGTATTTTAAGTGGGCTGAAGAGATATTTAGGCTCTCCACTCTGCGGGATTTGAGATAGTCTCTATCTCGTATAACTGTGTCAGCATTATGATTAATATCTCATTCCCCAGATGATCACCTGTTGCCCAGACAATATTCAGCAAGGTATACTTCTTTTTTTCTTTTTTTTTTTAAATTTCAATATTTTCCCTCTAGATTTTTCTTTTCTTTCTTTTCTTTCTTCATTTTTCTAGTTGAAACATGATTTTCCATAGTTACATTCTTTAAAAATTAGAACATCATTTTTGTTAGTGTTTCTACCCCTATTATTTGTTTTTTTCCCCCAATTTTATCTTATAAAGTTTTCTGTTTGCTTATTTTGGTTTGATTTATAGCATTTTTTGTCTTTTTTCTCTTTTTGGTGGAGGTGGGATACTGTGTCTGGACAGGCTGGTAAAGAGCTACTGACCTCAAGGGAACCACCCAACCAAGCAACCCCAAAAGTTGGGAGTTTTTAAGGTTGGGTCTAAGTACCCTACTGTACACCTATATTGCTCTTGTCTCTCTCTTTCTGCGCCTCTCTTTTTTTGTGTCATTATTTCCCTTTACTCACTCCCTCTCCTTTCTCTTTTTTCTTTAATTTTTTTGGACTCTTGTTTCCCTTCTTGCTCTTCAATCTTCTCATCCTTCTTGTCCTGTTCCAAAAGGACTCATTGAAGCCCTAAGCCAGAAGCATGGTAACATAAGGAGCAAGAGGAAGTGAAAGGAAAATTAGAGCAAGGAAACAGATAAAAGAAAATGCTTATGAGGAAGAATCAGCAGAAAAATCCTGGGAACATGAAAAATCAGTCCAGAGTAACCCCCCAAGGGACCCTGAGGTAGCTACTACAGAGGATTCCACCTATAAAGAAATGTTAGAAATGACAGAAAGGGAATTTAGAATACAGATGATGAAAACAATGAAGGAAATGATGGAAACAATGAAGGAAACTGCAATAAAGTGGAAAATAACCAAAAGGAAATCTCAAAACAGAATCAAGTAAGTAGAAGAATATAGAAAGGATATAGCAGAGCTAAAGGAATTGAAGCAGTCAATTATGGAACTTAAAGATGCAACAAATATTAACAACAGATTAGACCATGCAGAAAAAAGAATCTCAGAGGTAGAGGACAAAGCTCTTGAGATAAGTTGGGTAGTTAAGAGGCAGAAAAAAAGAGAGAGAAAGAAGAACATTCACTGACAGAATTATGGGACTTCATGCAGAGTTCAAACATACGAGTTATGGGTATCCCAGAAGGGGAAGAGGAAAGCCCCAGAGGAATGGAAGCCATACTAGAGAATATTATAAATGAAAATTTCCCAAATATCACCAAATATTCTGACACACTCCTTTCAAAGGGATATTGGATCCCAGGTTACCTGTGATGAACCTATCCAAAGTCAAGACAAAAGAAAAGATTCTTCAAGCTGACAGGAGTAAGCACCAGTTGACCTACAGGGGCAAATCCATCAGGATGACTGCAGACTTCTCTAATGCAAACATTGAGGAAATTCACCACAATAAGACCAGCTCTACAAGAAATACTTCAACCTGTTCTACACACTGATCATTACAATGGATCAACAGTAAAATAAGAACTCATAAATTAAAGGACAGAACCTAATTTGCACACTGATGCAAAAGGTAAAACTAAGCAATGGACTCTCACAAAATAAGATGAATGGAATGCTACCACATTTATCAATTATCTCAATAAATGTTAATGGCTTGAATTTCCCACTGAAGAGGCATAGATTGGCTGACTGGATTAAAAAACACAAGCCATCCATTTTCTCTCTACAGGAAACACACCTAGCTTCAAAAGACAAATTAAAACTCTGAGTTAAGGGTTGGAAGACAATTTTTCAGGCAAACAGAATTCAGAAGAAAAGAAGTGTTTCAATCTTATTTTCAGATACATGTGGATTTAAAGCAATTAAAGTCAGAAAAGACAAAGATGGTCACTGTATATTGGTCAAGGGAAAAATGCAACAAGAAGACATTTCAATTCTAAATATTTATGCACCCAATTTAAATGCTCCCAGAGTCTTAAAACAGACCTTACTCAGGCTGAGCAATATGATATCCTATTACACTATAATAACAGGGGACTTTAACACTCCTCTTACAGAGCTGGACAGATCCTCTAAACATAAATTAAACAAAGATATAAGGGATTTAAATGAGACCCTAAAACAATTGTGCTTGATAGACACATATAGAACACTCCACCCCAAAGATAAAGAACATACATTCTTATGATTGTCCCATGGAACATTCTCCAAGATTGAGCATATTCTAGGACACAAAACAAACCTCAACATAATCAAAACAGTTAAAATTTGACCTTGTACCTTCTCAGAATACAAGGCACTAAAGGTCGAACAAACAAAACAAAAACATTCAACTCCACACAAAGGCATGGAAATTAAATAACCTTCTGTTGAATGACAGTTGGGTGCAGGAAGAAATAAAAGAGGAAATCATTAACTTCCTTGAGCATAACAACAATGAAGACACAAGCTACCAAAACCTTTGGGATACTGCAAAAGCAGTTCTGAGAGGAAAATTTGTTGCTTTAGATGCCTACATTTGCAAAACAGAGAGCACATCAACAAACTCACAGGCATGTTACAGAATTGGAGAAAGAAGAACAATCTAAGCCTAAACCTAGCAGAAGAAAAGAAGTATCCAAAATTAAATCAGAAATCAATGAAATTGAAAACAAAAGAATTATTCAGAAAATTAAGGAAACAAGAAATTGGCTTTTTGAAAAAATAACTAAAATAGATAAACCTTTGGCCAAGCCAGATTAACTAAAGTGAAGTCTCTAGTAATTTCAATCAGAAATGATAAAGGGGAAATAACAACTAATGCCACAGAGATACAAGAGCTAATCTCTGAATATTACCAGAAACTCTATGCCCAGAAATTTGACAATGTGAAGGAAATGGATCAATATTTGGACTCATACTCTCTCCCTAGACTTAGCCAGGAAGAAATAGAGCTCCTGAACAGACCAATTTCAAGCACTGAGATCAAAGAAACACCAAAAAAATGCCCTGGTCCAGATGGCTTCCCACCAGAATTCTATCAAACCTTCAAAGAAGAGCTTATTCCCATACTGCAGAAATTATTGTAAAAATTGAGGAGAAAGGAATCTTCCCTAGCACATTCTACAAAGCAAATATCACCCTGATATCAAAACCAGGAAAAGACCCAACTAAAAAGGAGAATTTCAGACAAATTTCACTAATGAATATAGATGCAAAAATTCTCAATAAAATCCTAGCCAATAGGATACAGCTTATCCTCAAAAACTCATACCTCATGATCAAGTAGGTTTTATCCCAGGGATGCAAGGCTGGTTTAACATACGCAAGTCTATGAATGTTATTCACCATATCAACAGAAGCAAAAACAAAGACCATATGATCCTCTCAATATATGCAGAAAATGCATTCAATAAAATCCAACATCCTTTCTAATTAGAACACTGAGGAGTGTACGCATAGGTGGCACATTTCTTAAACTGATGAAGCTATCTATGACAAACCCACAGCTAGTATTTTACTGAATGGAGTAAAATTGAAAGCTTTTCTTCTTAGAACTGCAACCAGACAAGGTTTTCCTCTGTCACCACTACTATTCAACATAGTGCTGGAAGTTCTAGCCAATACAATTAGGCAAGAAAAGGAAATATAGGGTATCCAAATGAGAGCAGAGGAGGTCAAACTCTCCCTCTTTGCTGACGATATGATCTTATACTTAGAGAACCCCAAAGACTAAACCACAAGAATCCTGGAAGTCATCAAAAAATACAATAATGTCTCAGGATATAAGATCAATGTCCACAAGTCAGTAGCCCTTGTATACACCAATAACAGCCAAGATGAGAGGCTAATTAAGGACATAACTCCTTTCGCCATAGCTTCAAAGAAAATGAAATACCTAGGAGTATACCTAACAAAAGAGGTTGAATGACCTCTATAAAGAAAATTATGAAACCCTAAGAAAGGAAATAGCAGAGGACATCAACAAATGGAAGAACATGCCATGCTAATGGCTGGGAAGAATCAACATTGGTAAAATGTTTATACTTCTGAAAGCAATCTACTGATTCAGTGCCATCTCCATTAAAATACCAACATCATACTTTCAAGACTTGGAGAAAATGATTCTTCTTTTTGTATGGATCCAGAAAAAAACCCATATAGCTAAGGCAGTTCTTAGTAATAAAAACAAAGCTAGAGGCATCAGCATACCAGATTTTAGGCTGTACTGCAAATTCATAGTTGTCAAGACAGCATGATAATTACACAAAAATAGAGACATAGACATTTGGAATCTAATAGAAAACCAGGAAATGAAACTAACATCTTACAACCACCTAATTTTAGATAAACCAAACAAGAACATACCTTTGGGGAAAGACTCCCTATTCAATGGTACTGGGAGAACTGAATATCCACATGTAAAAGACTGAAACTGGACCACACCTTTCTTCACTCACAAAAATTGATTCAAGATGGATAAAGGACTTATACTTAAGGCATGAAACAACAAAAATACTCAAAGAAAGCGGAGGAAAAACCCTGGAAGATATCAGCCTGGGGAAAGACTTTGTGAAGATGCCTACCATGGCAATTGTAACAACACCAAAAATAAACAAATTGGACTTAATTAAACTGAAAAGCTTCTGTACAGCAAAGGAGACAACAACCAAAACAAATAGACACCCTACACAATGGGAAAGGATATTTGCATATCTTGAATCTGACAAAAGCTTGATAACTAGGATCTATAGAAAACTCAAATTAATCACATGAAAAAAGCCAACAGTCCCATATATCAATGGGCAAGAGATATGAATAGAATCTTCTCTAAAGAAGACAGATTAATGCCTAAGAAACATATGAAAAAATTCTTATCATCCCTAATTATTAGAGAAATGCAAATCAAAACCACCCTGAGATATCATCTAACCCTAGCAAGAATGTCCCACATCACAAATCTCAAAACTGCAGATGTGGAGAGAAGGGAACACTTTTACACTGCCTGTGGGACTACAAACTAATGCAGCCTTTTTGGAAGTAAGTATGGAGAACCTTTAAAGAATTCAAACTAGACCTTCCATTTGATCCTGCCATCCCATTACTGAGCATCAACCCAGAAGGAAAATAATCCTTTTATCATAAGGACACTTGCACTAGAGTGTTTATTGTAGCTCAATTTACAATCACCAAAATGAGGAAACAGCCTAAATGCCCACCAACCCAGGAATGGATTACCAAGCTGTGATATGTGTACACCATGGAATACTATTCAGCCATTAAAAAAGTGGAGACTTTACATCCTTTGTATTAATCTGGATAGCAGTAGAACACATTATTCTTAGGAAAGCATCAAAAGAATGGAGAAACATGGCCCTGTCTCTCTGGGCAACCAGAGGAAGCCAGGCACCTTCTTCAGTGGCAGCCACTGGCGGATGGATCTAGGACCTGAGATTTCAACCCAGAGTAACTGATTTACTAGGGTAGAACAGAGACCAGCTGAAAACAAGACAGGGTGCCAAACCAAGGAGGTCCCCGATTTCTCAGGTCATAGCACTGTATGGGTCCTTGGCAAAGCTCTAGGAGAAAAGGTACAGACATCAGTCCCAGCCTTTGGGCAAAGAACTAGTTAATCACTACTTCTGGAGCCCCCAACCCAACTTCTCCTTATCTGCTCATCTAGCCAAACGGTGTAAATTAAGCATGGGGTGGAATCAGTGGAAAAACTCCAGTAACATGAATAACCAGAGTAGATCAACCACCCCCAGGAAGGATATGGCAGATGCAACTGAAGATCCCATCCATAAACAAATGGCTGAGATGTCAGAAATCGAATTCAGAGTCTGGATAGCAAATAAGATCAACAGAATGAAGAAAAGGAGGGAATCAGAATTTTAAGGAATTATTCAAAAAATGTCTCAAGAATTCAACAATTTCAAAGATAAAATGACCAAAGATTTTGACACATTGAGGCAAGAGTTTGCAGCCCTCAAAGATCTGGAAAATATGGTAGAATCCCTTGCTAATAGAATGGAGCAGGCAGAAGAAATGATCTCTGACATTGAAGACAAAGCTTCTGAACACACCCAAGTGCTCAAAGAGGAAGAGAAATGGCAAGAAAAAACAGATCATTCTCTCAGAGAGCTCTTGGATAATTCAAAGAAAACTAATATTAGCCTTATAGAAATCCCTGAAGGCAACAAAGTTGCTTCACAAAACATAGAGGCTCTTCTTCACAAAATTATGAAAGAGAACTTTCCATATATGCCAAGAGATTCTGAAATTCAGATAGCAGACAGTTTCAGAACCCCAGTATGACTCAACCCAAATAAGACATCCCCCAGGCACATCATAATTAACTTCACTAAAATTAATATGAAAGAGAAAATTCTAAAAGCAGCCAGACATAAGAAAACCATAACCTACAAGGGGAACAATATTAGAATGACTGTAGATCTCTCTGCTGAAACCTTTAAGGCTAGAAGAGGGTGGTCATCAACTTTTAATCTCCTAAAACAAAACAACTTTCAACTCAAGCTCGTGTATTCAGGTAAACTGAGTTTCATCTATGATGGATAAATTAAATACTTTAATGACATTCACATGTTGAAGAAATTTGCCATAACTAAACCAGCCCTCCAGGATATTCTCAGACCTATCCTCCATAATGAGCAGTGTAATCCTCCACTGCAAAAGTAAACTCACTTAGAAACTTTTGATCAAATTCGAACTTCCATAGTGGCGGAAGGATTAAAAATGACCACTGGACTTTTGAAGAACTAGATACCCAAAATTTTACCAGGCTTATCAATATTCTCAATTAATGTGAATGGCTTAAATTGTCCCCTAAAGACACACAGGCTGGCTGACTGGATAAAAAAACTCAGGCCAGATATCTATTGCATATGAGAATCTCATCTCACCTTAAAAGGTAAATATAGACTTAGGGTGAAGGTATGGTCATCTATATTCCAGGAAAATGGAAAGCAGAAAAAAATCAGGTGTTGCAATTTTATTTGCAGATACAATAGGCTTTAAACCAACAAAAGTAAGCAAGGATAGGATAGTCACTTCATATTTGTTAGAGGTAATACACAATATGATGAGATTTCAATTATTAATATTTATGCACCACAACAGAATGCACCTCAATTTATAAGAGACACTCTAACAGGCATGAGCAACTTGATTTCTCCCAGCTCCATCATAGTTGGATATTTCAACACTCCTTTGGCAGTGCTGGATAGATCCTCCAATAAGAACTTGAGCAAAGAAATTTTAGATTTAAACTTAACCATCCAACATTTGGATTTAACAGATATCTACAGAACATTTCATCCTAAGAAAACTGAATACACATTTTTCTCATCAGCCCACGGAACATACTCCAAAATTGATCACATCTTAGGTCACAAGTCTTACCTCAGCAAATTTAAAAAAACAGAAATTATTCCTTGCATCTTCTCCAACCATCATGGAATAAAAGTTGAACTCAGTAACAACAGGAATCTGAAGACTCATACAAAAACACGGAAGCTAAAAAACCTTATGCTGAATGATAGGTGGGTCTGAGACAAGATTAAGAAGGAAATGACCAAATTTTTGGAACAAAGCAATTATGAGGATACAAATTATCAGAACCTCTGGGATACTGCTAAGGCCATTCTATGAGGGAAATTTACAGCACTGCAAGCCTTCCTTAAGAGAATGGAAAGAGAGGAAATTACAACTTAATGGGACATCTTAAGCAACTGGAAAAGGAAGAACATTCCAATTCCAAACCCAGCAGAAGAAAATAAATAACCGAAATTAGAGCAGAATGAAATTGAAAACAAAAGGATTATACAACAGATCAATAAATCAAAAAAGTTTTTTGAAAAGGTCAATAAAATAGATAAACGTTTGGCCAACCTAACCAGGAAAAAAAGAGTAAAATCTGTAATTTCATCAATCAGAAATGGTAAGATGAAATAACAATTAGATCCCTTAGAAGTTCAAAAAATCCTTACTGAATATTACAAGAAACTTTATTCTCAGAAATATGAAAATCTGAAGGAAATTGACCAATACCTGGAAGCACGCCACCTTCCAAGACTCAGCCAGAATCAAGTGGAAATGTTGAACAGGCCTATATCAAGTTCTAAAATAGCATCAATTATACAAAATCTCCCTAAAAAGAAAAGCCCAGGACCAGATGGCTTTACGTCAGAATTCTACCAAACTTTTAAAGAGGAACTAGTACTCATGCTACTCAACCTTTTCCAAAATACAGAAAAAGATGGAATACTACCCAACACATTCTATGAAGCAAACATCACCTTGATACCCAAACCAGGAAAAGACCCAACAAGAAAAGAAAATTACAGACCTATATCACTAATGAATATTGATGCAAAAATATTCAACAAGATCATAACAAACAGAATCCAGCAATACATCAAAAAAATTATACACCACGACCAAGTAGGTTTTATCCCAGGGTCCCAAGGCTGGTTCAACATACGTAAATCTATAAATATAATTCATCACATAAACAAATTAAAAAACAAAGACCATATGATTCTGTCAATTGATGCAGAAGTAATATTGCGTATTACCTCTAACAAATATGAGCTTTAGATAATATCCAGTATCCCTTCATGATAGGAACACTTAAGAAAATTTGTATAGAAGGGACATTTCTTAAACTGATAGAGGCCATCTACAGCAAACCTACAGCCAATATCATATTGAATGGAGTTAAATTGAAATCATTTCCACTCAGATCAGGAATGAGGCTTGGTTGCCCATTGTTTCCACTGCTCTTTAACGTTGTAATGGACGTTTTAGCCAGTACAATTAAGGGAAGAAAAGGTGATCAAGGGTATCCTTATAGGGTCAGAAGAGATCAAACTTTAACTCTTCACAGATGATATGATTGTATATCTGGAAAACACCAGGGATTCTACTGCAAAACTCTTAGAAGTGATCCAGGAATATAGCAGCATCTCAGGCTACAAAATCAACACTTAGAAATCAGTAGCTAAAATGTCCATACTTTGGAAAGCAATATATAATTTTAATGCAATCCCTATTAAAGCCACACTGTCATACTTTAAAGATCTCGAAAAAAAAAAATACTTTGTTTTATATGGAATCAGAAAAAAACGTCAAATAGCCAAAACATTACTCAGAAATAAAAACAAAGCAGAAGGAATCATGCTACCAGGCCTCAGACTACACTATAAATCGATAGTGATCAAAGCAGCATGGTACGGGCACAAAAACAGAGAGGTAGATGCATGGAACAGAATAGAGAGCCAAGAGATGAACCCAGCTACTTACTGTTATCTGATCTTTGACAAGCCAATTAAAAACATTGAGTGGAGAAAAGATTCCCTATTTAACAAATGGTGCTGGGTGAACTGGCTGGCAACCTGTAGAAGATTGAAACTGGACTCCCAATAGACTCCTATTGGTTTAAGATTTAAACTTAAGACATGAAACTATAAAAATACTAGAAGAAAGTGTAGGGAAAACACTTGAAGAAGTCAGCCTGGGTGAAAATTTTATGAGGAGGACCCCTCGGGCAATTGAAGCAACATTAAAAATATACTACTGGGACTTGCTCAAACTAAAAAGCTTTTGCACAGCCAAGAACATAGTAAGTAAAGAAAGCAGACAGCCCTCAGAATGGGAGAAGATATTTGCAGGTTATGTCTCTGACAAAGGTTTATTAACCAGAATCCACAGAG
>CAUYTI010065966.1:0-28479 GCA_963575145.1 Galago senegalensis
TGGTCCCAGCTACTTGGGAGGCGGAGGCAAGAGACTCGCTTGAGCCCAGGAGTTGGAGGTTGCTGTGAGCTGTAATGCCAAGGCACTCTACCCAGGGGGATAGCTTGAGGCTCTGTCTCAAAAAAAAAAAAAAAAAAAAAAGGAAAAGAAAAAAAGAAACGCAATTGACTGTGTCCTTTCTGATTCATCCCTGCAAATTGCAACTTGTTGGGCTTAATGGTGCTGCGGGGAGAGCACCATTCATTTGTTTCTGTCCATACAGATTTTACATTTCTTGATTTTTGTGTATCTCATAACTTTTGTAATGATCCTCATATGGACAGAAACAGGTACCTGGTGTGTGAGTTCTCATCGCACAACCTCTAGAGCCCTGACAGTTTACCAGCTCCTTGCTGGCAAAGGGCACTGTAAGAGAAATGGAGTCTACAAGGACATTTGCTTTGTTTTTATGCTGGCAAATGTGGGAGATGTGGCTCTCTTCTCTCTACAGTTAAAGAACCTGCTTCCATGTTCCTGGAAAACTCCAGTAATTCGAAATTGCTATTGAACCAACCAGCTCCAGTCAAGCCACTTTCTCCTTTCCTCCTGTCCACACCACTCCCAGCATGCACGCAGCCTGCCCCCTCACTCTCCTTCAGACCTCCTACTGTGATGCCTGCTCTAAAATGTCCTTTCCTGGCCACCTAACACAGCTGACAGAATTTCATACCTGGACAGTTCCTTAAGGGAGAATTTTTTTTTTTCCAGATGAAAGAACTAGAGACCTAGAGAAAAAAAGTTGAATCTGATGCTTGGGTCAGGCACTTTGTTCTTCATTCCTCAAAAAGTTCATTTACTGAACACCTATTATACGGCCTGAAGGAGCCCTCAGACTGGCAGAGGCGACAGATGAGTGAACAGAAAATTGTGATCAATAAGTGCTGCGCTCAAATAAGCACCAGGTCCTTTAGACATGTGATGGAGGGACTGCTCATCCACAGTGAGGACATCATTTGTTTTCATTCCTGACCTCTCTTCAAGACATTCTCCAGATTATAGCCAGTGTCCTTTCAAAACATGATGGCGATCAAGTCATGCCTCCATTGAGAAAACTTTAGGGACTTTCTACACCTTAAAATGAAATCCCACACTAGACCTGGCCCTGCTGTCTTGGGCACCTGTGCCTCCTGTCACTCTGTCCACAGTCCCTGAAATTCCAGCTTCTCTCACCTGCTTTCAGGCTCTAGAATACACCACGTGTTCTTTCCTGTGGCCTTCCCCACACACTCATTTCCTCTGTTCTCTCTCTCTGAAATTCTTCCCCACACACACACCCTTCCCACGCCTCCCCACCACACCTCCTAGTTCACCTGGCTGGCTCACTGTCATCCTTCAGGTCTCTAGTTACAGTAGACCCCGCCCCCCCATTCCCCAGCCCCAGCCCTTAATCAATTTGGTTGTTCTCTGGATTTTTCCCCTTAACACACCTCCCATGACTTTTGCCATATACAGTAGAACATTTTTGTAAGTTGATTACCCAACAGACTGTAACAAACTGGTCAGCATACAGAGGTGGTCAACATGAGGAACTGGGCCTACTGTACTGACATGTACATGTGGTACATGTCTGGTCCACAAAAGTTTAGATCAACTGAAGGCTGTGGTCAAGGCAGAGAGGTGGTCAACTATAGAGGTTCTACCAGATTTATTTGGGTGCTTTCCTGTTTTGTGTTCATCTTTTCAAGTAACAGATGCTAGCAATTACTATTAGACATAAGCTCCATGGGGACAAGGACCTTGCGTGTTCTATACACAGGACACCTACCACCTACCACCTCAACAAATACTTGTTGAAAGAATGGTTTCCGGAGGAGGTGGTGCCTGAGCTGAGTCCTGAGGGATAGCAGAAGTTAGCTAACAGAAGCAGAGGAGTGGCATCATTGGCAGCTGGTGAAGCTTATGGGAAAGTCTAGAAGTGTGACCACACAGGAGCCCTGTGCTGTTCAATGTCACTTGGACACAACCTGCAAAAGGAAGGATAGTGAGTGACAAGGCTGGAAATGCCTGCCAGGGAGTGAGGACGTCCTCCTGAAGGCCAGGGGAAGCTAGTGAACGGTTTTAAGGGGAACAGCAATACAGTTCAATTTGTATTTTAGGAAGGTCATTTTGGAGAAAGAGACCAGAACCATAGAGGCTATTATAGGTACCCAGTCGGTACAAAACAAGGACCTGAAAAGGATGATTCAGCAGAGATTTAGAAAACCAGACAGGATTTAGTGATCAATTAGAGGTTGTGAAGAGTGGGTGAGAAAGAAAGAAGAATCCAAGATAACACCTACAGAGACCCCTCTGAAGCCGTGGGCTGAGAAGTTCCCATTCACCAGAACCGTGATCACAGAAATAACTTGGTTCTGTTGCGTGTCCTTCAAGGTCAAAGCAGAGATTCACAGGTTCCCTCCTACAGTGATGTCCTCCGGCCCCCAACTCCTTCAGCATTTCCTCATACAATCCGTGCAGCACTTCCGAACAGCGTGGGCTCACTCATGTGCATCAGGTCCCTGCAGCGGGCAGATGGCACCCTCCCCAGGGCTGATGGAGAAGAACTTCTTGGTGGGACTATTTCCAAAGGTGTGGACAGAGCCCGGGGAAGCCAGCATGGGCTGCGAAGCCCCACAGATCTAGTGCAGACAGGGGGCTGCTGCCACCACGACAGCTCCTCACACGCCCAGCCTACTCCTGCCACAGGCCAAAGGGAGCCCACACTTCAACAGATGACATGCTGCCAAGGGACAGTAACTGTGGGGAAGAAAGCAGAGGCAGGCCGGACACGATGGGTGGGGGAGCAGTTATTTTACAGAGAATGTAAAGGAAGCCTTCTCAGACAAGCGACTTTGAGAGAGAACCCTGAACCAAGTGAGAGGGAAGAGCTTCAGCAGGGGGAGCGCACAGGGCGGGCCCTGCCAGGGGAGTAGGTATGGAGTCTTCTAAATAACAGGCTTGGTCGGGGGCCTTTCTTTGGCCAGTGATATGTCTCTTCCAAGCAGAAGCTTTAAGAGCCATCCTGTGTTTCCTCCATCCTCTTTTCCCTTTGCCATGAGAATAATGATGTCCCTGAGGGAGACTTCTCCCCAGCCGGGATCCTCAAGTTGTTCCCCAGCCAGCATCTCACATGGGCCAGCCACCAGCTCTGCGGCTTTAAGACACTGACATCTGTAGCTTGTTCGTAACTGTAGTATATCCCTACCTAGGCTGCTCAGTACAATACATACCAATGGGACACTGTTTGTTTATTTTTTAACAATTGGTTCAGACTAGAAGTTTTGCTCTGCAACTTCCTATTTTCACTTAACGCCCCTTAAAATCTAAGTTCTCGACCCAGTCACACTGCCTCTGCATAGCAAGGTTTGGCCTATAAAAAACAAAATACAACCAATCTACAAAGCAAGAAGACACGGCCAGGACAACTTCATTAAGCCAACCTAGAACTGGAGAAAGGAGTTGTGAGGTCTCAGGTTCACTGTACATATCAGGACTTAAATACTAAGCCAGCAATTAGGGACAAGGGCTTTTGCTGCGCTAAGCTCAGGTATCCGACACTGAACTTAAAACTATTTGTGCCCTTAGGATTTTCAAACCAAGATAAAGAGCTCTTTCCTACCCTCCCTATTCATCCCCCACTTCTCTTTTCATCTTTTGGTTTTCTCTTCAGGAGACCTAAAGAAATCTCCAGAAAACAGCCTGAGAGAAATAGCCATGCAAGCCCTGGGCCCTGTTGAAACCAAATGCTTAGCAAGAATGTGGCAACATAACTTGACATTAGAGATAAATGAGAAAGCCTCATAATAATCCCAAATACTCTTTTTTAGCAAGAACTTCTAGTCTTCACCCTTCACTATTAATTAGACATTTCTTTGGAGGCCCCCATTCAGCTTTGTGAAGGCCAATGTTAACGTTAAAGGCTCTCTTTTAAATGGCTTTTTTCTTTTATCATAAGAGTAATGTGCTTGTGATAGTAAATCAGGAAAATCAGTACAAATATTAAAAAAAAGAAAAGATAAAATAATCATAAATTAAGCACAGTCCAATAACTTAGAGACAACAATTCCTCAAATGGTGACGTTTTCCCTCCTTTGATTCTATGCATATAGATTTCTTAACTAGCCTCATACTTTGTATGATATAGTTTTGTATACTCCTTTCCTCACTGAACACTATAATTGTAGTATTTTTTGTCTACTTAAAAAGTCCTCAGGGCAGCACCTGTGGCTCAGTGGGTAGGGCACTGGCCCCATATACCAAGGGTGGTGGGCTCGAACCCAGCCCCTACCAGCTAAAACAGCAGTGACAACTGCAACACAAATAGCCAGGCATTGTAGCAGGCACCTGTAGTTTCAACTACTCTGGAGGCTGAGGCAAGAAAATTGCCTAAGCCCAAGAGTTGGAAGTTGCTGTGAGCTGTGATGCCACAGCACTCTATCGAGGGCAACAAAGTGAGACTGTCAAAAAAAAAAAAAAAAGTCCTCAGGACATTTAATACTGCTATTTTATTCTACCACTTAGCACACCTGGGTTGGGAGGCTTAAAGCCACATGTGGCCTTTCAGGTCCTAAGTGGGGCCTTTTGTCTACATCCAAATTTCACAAAACAAACCCTTTTATTTTTATTAATATGTTTTTATTTCATCTTTTGTATTTGTATTTTATTTTTAAAATGAATATATTTAAAATACCAAAAAATAAAATAAGTTTCAACAAAATAATTCTCCCAGATTGACTGGCACAATTAGAATATTAGCACTCCATAAGGGCTAGCTTGATGGCTGCCATGCTCATAATTTAGTTCAAATTCTGCAACCTGACTGGCACCACTACCCCATAAGCCTAGCTGGTGAGAGTTTATGGGGATAGCGTCTGTGGTTTGCTGTCATCTCTGAAAACAACCCACCGTGTTTTAATTTGAAGTGGAATTTGTGAACAGTCGCATAGCATGACAGGATGTTTTACTTCTTTCTGCTCAACAGCCCATCATGTCAAAGAAGACCAAGAGAGCTGAAGGAAGAACACAGATTTTGTAATGAGGACTGGCACTTGCAATATTATCTTGTTTCTGCTAAAGATAAGGTGATTTTCTTGCTTTGTGATCCTGCACGATCAACATTAAAGAAATTCAATGCTCCTCAGTAATATAACACTTATCAAACATTTGTAAAATATTTTAAATTACAGGGAGAGGAACGAAAGGTCCTACTGCAGAAATTAAAAGATGAAAAGCAAAAGCAAAGACAATTCTTTCAGGCAGCAATAAGACCTGGAAATTATGGCACTGGAGCAACCTATAAAGCAGCTTGTATACTTGAGGGAAAAGGGAAGCCCTTCAGTGACGTACGAATTATGAAGGAATGCACTGTCATAGTTGAGGAAGCTTAGATCCTGATACTGTTTCAAAGCACAAACAACTGCCTCTTCCAAGGAGAACCATAATGGACCAGCAGCATGAATTAGCCCTCAACTTAATAAAATAATTTTTGCAATACTCCAAAAGGAAAATATGTATTATTCAACACTCTGGATGAATCATTTGATACTACTAACTTGGCACAGGTATTTTATATACTTCATTCGGGTACTAACAAGATTTTCTCGGCTATGAAGAGTTACTCACTTTGGGACTCTTGTAAACGGCACCGAGGGAATAGATATCTGTACAAATTTCAAGGTAACTGTCACGAAGTTGGGCTAAATTTGGTAAATTTAGGAAGTGTATGTGCAGACAGTGCACCTTCCATGACAGGAATAGAGTTTATTGCACATATTGAAAAAGTTTTGATAGACCCATATGCTCTCCTTTCTTTTCACTGTATCTTGCATCAGCAAAATCTCTGTGCTTAAGCTACTATTTTAAGTGAACATTGAAACAAGTTGTAGGTATCATTAACCGTATTCATATAAATGCAACATGGCATTCGGTTTCATAACATACTAAAGTTAAATGGTAAGGGATTCAGTGTGGATTTGCCATATCATTTTAAAATTCATTGGCTATTGCAGGAACAGGTGTGAGCCAAAATCTTATCTGTGCAAGAACAGATAGTTAAGTTTTATGAAGAACAGAATCAACACTGTGAATTATTGAAAGAAAAATTCCATAAAGATGCAGCATTTCTGTGAGATGTGAAATCAAAATTACTTGAATTTTTTTTGGCAAGGTCAAGATAAGTCTAGATATAATATGTGGCAAAAAATGCAAGTATTTTGGAAAAAATTATCTTTTTTCAAAACACTTCTTCTCCAAAAGGAAATTACAAATAAACATTTTCCCCGGTAAGCAAAGATCACTCATGAGCAGGATGATCTATGCAAATCAATTGAAGAATATGTAGCTGTTAGAGACCAATGAAAGGTTCACTGACTTTGAGAATCGTGACATCACATTCAAATTAGCATTTCAGCCTCACCTAGTTAATATCACCAAGGCACCTAAAGAACTACAGATGGAATTGATTGAGCTCTCAGTGGATGACATTTTTTTAACTATATTGTCCTACCCTTAAGCAGAAATGCAGAACGTTTTTTTTCCAGAATATTATGGGGATATGCATTTTGGTTCCATGAATTTCTTTTATACAGTTTGAAACAAAGTTATAATTGTGCCTCTCATGCGCATAGTGTGCATTGTACCTGAGAGTTGTGAATCTGCCCCTCCTGCCCTGTCCCCTTCCTCCTGCTGGCTTTCTGTTGAGTTTCACTACCAAATGTACACATGAATGTTGACTGATTAGTTCCAGTTTAATAGTGAGTACATGTGGTGTTTGTTTTTCCATTCCTGCCAAACTTCACTTAGAAGAATGGTCTCCAGTTCCAACCAAGTTGTTACAAAAGGTATTAGTTCACCATTTTTTATGGCTGAGTAGTACTCCATGCTATACATATATCACATTTTATTGATCCACTCACTTATTGATGGGTACTTGGGTTGGTAACACCTCTTTGCAATTGTGAATAATGCTGCAATAATCATTTTAGCACGTGTCTTTTTTTTTTTTTTCTGAGACAGAGTATCAAGCTGTTGCCCTGGGGAGAGTGCTACGGCATAGCTCATAACAACCTCCAACTCATGGGCTCAAGTGATCCTCTTGCTCAGTTTTTCTATTTTTAGTAGAGACCAGGTCTCACTTTTGCCAGGCTGGTGTCAAACTCATGAGCTCAAGCAATCCTCCTGTCTCAGCCTCTCAGTGCTAGGATTACAGGCATGAGCAACTACTTTATAGATTCTAGTTATCAGCCCTCTATTGGATATATGGCAGGCAAATATTTTCTCCCATTCTGTGGGTATCTATTGGTTTTTGTCTACCATTCTGTAGGTTTATAGTGATTATTTCCTTGGCTAAGCAGAGTAGATAACATTCCAAAGTCATTGTTTGGGTTAAGATACAATTGAAATATGGAAAAGTCCATTAGAATACCTTTGCCTTTGGCAACATGCTCCCAAAAATGCTTTTTTGCTTTTCAATCCCTTATTGCTACAAATCTACACATTCTCCTACCTAACCCAAATCAAGATACCCTTAAGGTCACAAATGATTGTTATCCACCTAGAGGATCAACTGACACTGGGGACCTCCAGGCTGCAACCAAATATTCAAATGCTTTCCCAAAAAACCAAACACAACAAAGTCACTAAAAGGTTAGTTAACTTTAAAATAAAAAACTCGTTTTCAAGGCCACATTTGTGGCTCAAAGGAGTAGGGCGCTGGCCCCATATACCGAAAGTGGCGGGTTCAAACCCAGCCCCAGCCAAAAACTGCCCAAAACCCCCAAAAAACTAGTTTTCATTTTCTGAAATTATTAAACACATAGTAGATTTTTACAAAATAATGTGCATTTTTAAGTATATCTAATTGAAGTTTCTTGAATGTGACCTTATTTGATTGCAGCTAAATTAATGTGACCTTTCAACATGAAAATATTCCCTTACCCCTGCTCTATCATTTCCCTCTCCTTGGGCATTTTAAATAATTCTGTAATAAGCAAGGTGGTGTATAAATATTTTCCCACATTTTCTAGTATTCACTCAGGGTTTACTTAGGATAGATTTTTTTAAATAGAATCATTGAGTCAAAGAGCTGTTTTAAGGTTTTTGATGCATACTGATACTGCCTCTGAACCCACACAATGGGGACTCCTGCACTAAGCCCCACATATTAGAGGTCCACCTATATCACACATACACATACATACATGCCTGTAATGCACCTTCAAATGTATTTATTAGAGAACACATAGGAGCCTGGATCTCTCAGGATCCAAAGTTCAGCATCATCTGTAATTCTGAATATCTATTTCATGAATAAGACCACTGAGGTCCTGGGACACACAGCGTCACCTCTGTGTCCTTAAAACACCAAGTTACTGCATCTGAGTAACTGTAAGGTTTAAGAATTACACCCCTGCCACAGCAAAGACAGACACTTCTCTAGAGAGCAAGGAGGCACCCACATGAGAGGCCTACAATTTAACCCCACAAGCCGTTCCTCTCAATGTAAATGCAACAGATTCTGAGAAAACAAAGGATCGTTTGCTAAGAGCACTGAAAGTCTGTTTTCCAACCTCCCTTCATGCTCCAATTCATGGTTCCCGAATTTCTCATGAATTAGCACTGTATATGCAACAGTCAAGGAGCACTTTGCAATATAAACCACTTTACACTACTCTTCCATTTATTTAATGCAGGTATAGATAGAACACACAGGAAACATGAAACAATTATTTACATTAGCAACTATATGGGCATTGACATTAAACAATTTTGAGTAGTTTTATTTTCATAAAAATTTCAATAACTCCATTTTTAATTCTGATATTAATTTTTTGTCATTTAATTGTAATAGACAATTTTGAATATTTCAGAAGAAAAATAATTTTTAAATAGACATAAAAGATAATTTAATTTCACATTTCTCACATTTAGTTTAATCTACATGTTTAATGAGGATATCTTCAGATATATGTTCTTTCAATACAATTACATATTTTAGATATTTAGACAAATGGCATATGAACTTCCATTTATACGTAAGTCTTAGGCTCCCAAATGTGAGAGCTGGGCCTAATGACAGGGGTTAATTAACAGAACTCTTTAACTATTTATTTATGAGCACACACTTTCCTCACATCAAGTTGAAATATTGCTGGCCAGGCACAGTGGCTCATGCTTGTAATCCTAGAACTCTGGGAGGCTCCTGCAGGTGCGTTGCTTGAGTTCAGGAGTTTGGGAGCACCCTGAGCAAGAGTGAGACCCCGTCTCTACTAGCAGGGCATGGTGGTGCCTATAGTCCCAGTTACTGAGGATGCTAAGGCATGAGGCTCTCTTGAGCCCAAGAATTTCAGGTTGCTGTGAGCTATGATGATGCCATGGTACTCTACCCAGGGAAACAGAGTGAAACTCTGTTCCCCCCCCAAAAAAAATTTAAATATTACTTATTATTCTCAATGATTAAGTGAAACTTTCATTTGCATTGCCTTGGTTACTAGTGAAGTTGCACATGTTTAAATGTACACTTGCTGACCATTTGTAATTTCTTTTATGTAATTTGTTTCTTCATATACCTGACCCTTTTTTTTAAATTTTAGACAGTCTCTTTATAGAGTACTGTGGCATCACAGCTCACAGCAACCTCAAACTCTTGGGCTTAAGTGATTCTCTCACCTCAGCCTTCCAAGTAGCCAGGATTACAGGCACCAGCCACAGCACCCAGCTATTTTGTTGTTGTTGTAGTCATTGTTCTTTCAGCAGGCTGAGGCGGGGTTCGAACCCACCGGCCCCAGTGCATGTGGCCAGCGCCCTAACCTCTGAACTACAGGCACTGAGCCACCTGGTCCATTTTTAATCTAAGGCCTTAAAATGTTTTCTTATTGATTTGTGTGAATAGATTACATATTAAAGATATTGACACTGAGTCATATTTCTTACAAACATTTCCCCAAATTATCATTAGGTGTATGTGGCTGGCGCCTTAGCCACTTGAGCCACAGGCACCAAGCCAATTATTTTAAAATTATATTTATAATATGTGATGTACATGAATTTTTAATTTGTATTTAGTCAAATTTTCCATCTTTTCTTTTATGATTTCTCCTACTCATTTCATGCTTAGAATTTACTTTCCACTCAGAGATTAGATAAAAATTCATCTGAATTTTCTCCTGGTATTTTTACTTTTTGAACATGACTCATTAATGCACTGGAATTTATTTTAGCATATAATATGAGCTCATAAGTTACATTGATTTTTTTTCCACATAGCTAAGTAGATTTCCAAAACCATTAGTTACATAATCTTTCTCAATAATATGTGATACTTCCTTTATCAGGTGGTTAGTTTTAAAGTTTATTTCTAGAAGACATATTCTCTTCTATTGATCTGTAGGTCTATTCTTGAACCACATTAGCTAATTATTGTAGATTTATAATATTCTAAATATCTCATAGGACTAGTCACTCTCCTTCTATTAATCTTCTATTTCATACTTCACCTGCCTGTTTCCCATCTTTCTATATTTGCAAGAACTTCAGAATCACAGAATCAGTTTTCAATTTGCTGCTCCTTTGGGGTCTACTTTAATAGTAATTGGACTCCCCTGGACCAGAAATAAATCCCAAACGAGGTGCTACAGCAGGATTGATGGACTCATTAATGTGTGAATACATTGCCAGGTTTGAATACAAAAGTAATGCAAACATGGATCACCACATATTTCTCTAACTTGACTGTGAGCTTCTTGCCAGCAAAGAGCTTACAGTCTAGTAGGGAAAAATATGTTATGAACAGCAGAAAATTATACTATAGACAGAAAGTGAAATGCCATTAAAACATACAGATAAAGAGACGTAGGAATGAACTATTCCAAACAGGGATAAATGATGTTTTGTGGGGAAATGAGGGAAGACTTTGAGAAGGTTTTTGAGCTTAGCTTCATATATATTGGAAAAGAAAACTAACACATTCCAGGTGGTGAAAGACAGAATCGCAGGGCAAAGAGTGTCACATTACTGCAGTAGCAGGTAAGAGAGATGAGAGAAGGAGAAAGGGACAATTCCTTAGCCTAGGGAATGATTTGGAGTTAGGATTTATGGACCACCTCTGGGTATCCCAGGAACACAAGGAGGGTAGGTAGCACTTGGGGGGTCAGGGTTAAGGAATCTGGGGCTACAAAGTGTTTTCTGACACCAAATGTGGGGGGGGCTTTTTTCCAACACCAGCTATGTGCTGTTTTTCTATACCAATTCTCTACACCAACTAGCTATCCAACCATTCAGGTCAATTCTGACATTATCTACCTGGACTTAGTCTCAGATCTTATAAGATAAAGGTTTCCGTGTCATGAGACTACCCCTACTTCAGCTGTCAGCCCCCAATGGGGTCCCCAGCAACCATACCTCTGCCCAGCCTGCAATAAATTTGGGAATTCCTATGACCCCCCACACCCACCTTGGCTTGGGCTAAGATAATTTGATAATTCTTTAGAATGACTCACAGAACTCAGGAAAGTGAGCTACTTACTGTCACAGATCCTTGTAAAGGATACAGCTCATTAAAGTCAGATAATGGAGATGGATAGGGTAAGGTTTGGGGGACCACAGAGCTTCTGCATTCTCTCCAGGTGCCACATTCCCCACACATCCTCATGCTCACCAACCTGGAAGCTCCACACACCCCATTGTTCAGGGTTCTTAGGGAACTTTCACTGCATAGACCAATTAATCAGTGCCCACCAGTAACTGAACTCAGCCTCCAGCCCCTCCACAGAACAGAGTGGGGGCCAAAAGTTCTAACCCTCCCATCATGTGGTAGTTTTTCTGGTGACTAGCCTCCACCATGAGTCATTTTATGAACATATAAAAGGCAGAAATTCCAACGGGTTTAGGAGCTCTATGCCAACAACTAGGGACCAAGACCAAATACAGTTGATTCCTGAAGAACATGGGTGTTGGGCCATCAACCCTTTGCACAGTTGAAAATCTGAGTATAACTTTTGACTCCCCCAAAACTCAACTACTGAAGTTGAGTTTGACCTGAAGCCTTACCAATAACATAAACAGTTGATTAACACGTATTTTGCATGTTATATGTTTTATATTCCATATTCTTGCAATAAAGTAAGCCAGAGAAAAGAAGATGTTATTAAGAAAATTATAAGGAAAAGAAAATATATGTAGTGTTCACTAAGTGGAAATGGATCACCCTGAAGTTCTTCACCCTCGTCATCTCCATGTTGACCAGGCTGACGAGGAGGAGGAAAAGGAGGGGTTATTTGCTGTCTCAAGGATGACAGAGACAGAGGAAAATTCACATGTCAGTGAACCCACTCAGTTTAAACCCATGTTGTTCAAGGGTCAACTGTATTTGCTTTTAATTATACCAAAGAGGCAGAAATCATTTACTTCACAGTTTTTTCCATGAACACTAGTGAGCACAGGTGAGGTGAAGCAGGGGCAGCCTGGAGCTCTGTGGGAACAGCAGATAACACAGTTGGGTCAAGGCGTGTGATGTCCGTCCCAGGCCAGGATGAAGGCTTGAAGTTGGGCAAGGTGGGGCAGGGTGGGCCTTGTTGGAGACCATTTCACAATGTTGGCTCGAGTTAGAGGCTTCCAGGCTCTGACTAAGGGCAAGTGAGAAGAAAAAAACAACTTCACCATATGTTTCTATCTTGTTCTTTTTAACAGATAATTTCTATTATCGGAGTGATGCTCTTAGGAGAAAGGAAACTGGGCCCAAGCTAGTGTCACTTCTGGGATAATCATCTAGTAAGTAATTACTTTCTCTGACTACCGAAGGATGATCCATCTTGTTAACAGTCAAAGTGTAAATATATGAGTGGAAAGATTTGGAGAACATGCTGACAAGCTGTCTTGAATCATTTAAAGTCTTCACACTTTTCTCTTGGCTACTGGCAGAAGAAACTTTGAAGGCAGGAACTTAGCTGAATTAGTCCCAGCAGTCCAATAAAGGGGCCAACTCAGGACGCCACAAAACTGAGGGGGCTCAGTTTTTCCTTTCCTCTCACAGAGAGCTGAGGGGGCTCAGTCAGTATGGCATCCCGAGAAGCCCTGGGGAATCAACCTTAGAATTAATTGATTTGGCTCGGCGCCTGTGGCTCAATCAGCTAAGGCACCAGCCACATACACCTAAGGTGGCGGGTTCAAATCCAGCCCAGCCCACCAAACAACAATGACAGCTGCAACCAAAAAATAGCCGGGCATTGTGGCAGGCACCTGTGGTCCCAGCTACCTGGGAGGCAGAGGCAGGAGACTCGCTTGAGCCCAGGGGTTAGAGGTCGCTGTGAGCTGTGATGCCACAGCACTCTACTCAGGGGGATAGCTTGAGGCTCTGTCTCAAAAAAAAAAAGAATTAATTGATTTTTCAGAGACACTCTAAGGGCTTCAAAGACAAGGTTCAGTATTAAAAGCTGCTTGAAAGAGAGGAAAGGCTGGTGCCTAGGGGCATCATAGCAAGACTGAAAAAAGGAGAACTCCTCAAGGACCCTGTAATGGAAGCTTTACCTTCAGTATCTCTTTTAATTTTTCCAGGCAGCGCCCGTAGCTCAGTGGGTAGAGCGCTGGCCACATACACCAGAGCTGGTAGGTTTGAACCTGGCCCGGGCCAGCTAAAACAACAATAACAACTGCAACAAAAAAATAGCAGGGCATTGTGGCGGGCACCAGCTAGTTGGGAGATTGAGGCAAGAGAATCACTTGAGTCCAAGAGTCTGAGGTTTCTGTGAGCTATGATGCCACAACACTTTACCCAAGGTGACAGTTTGAGACTCTATCTCAAAAAAAAAATTTTTTTTTTTCCCAAGAGCCCTGTACGATTGGATTTGCCTGCTTCATATGACAGATAAGGAAGCTGAGGTTCACCCAAGCAACATAACTTCCCCAAGGTCATTTGACTACTAGAAAGTCAAATCTGACCACAAGTCTGTGCTCTCACTGGTACAAAGTGAAATAGTTGCAAGTAATATGGTTCAGAGTCTCTGATTTTAGAATCAGAAGGAAGCTTGGATAGACATAGAAAGCTACTATTGAAAGAGACTGTAGGATTGTTTGTAGTGATTACCCAGTCCTGCCCTTCTACCTACCAGCCTCAAGTGCAAAATTAATCCCTGAGGTGAGTATGTGCAGACTCAGCTACACACAGTCAGGCAGCTCTGTTCCTTTCTATGCATGAGGTCATGGGGGAAATCAAACATGGCTGGTTCCCCTTGCTCCCACTGTATTATTTTGTGCAAATTCCTGGTTTACAAGACCATTGCAATGTTTGAATCTGGATCAACACACAAAGAAAAAAAAGAAATAGCTGGGGGTTTTACCCCCAGAACAATGATTATTGTTTTATACTGTTTTCTTGGCCTCCATTCCCAGGCCTCAAAAGCTTCAGGCCATGCAGAATTCTGACAGTCATTACCAAGTGCTTTCTCAAACCTGCAGACCCCAACCAACTTGGGTCACTGGACAACCTCCCTTATTCATTATCTCGTGATTTGATAAGAAGTAAAAACCCTGCCTTGTCAATATTCTGAGATTCGCCCTTACCAAAAGAAGTTGAAAATAGAAAAACTTAGATAATAAAACTTGGTGAATTCCCCTTAACACTTATCAATCCCAAAGAGTGACCAGTGATCCCTGTTTGCTCCCCATCCTCCTGCCCCCAACCCATGGAGAGGTGTCACAGTTCCAGGGAAAACATTTCCCCTCAACTCAAAAGCTGATGAGAAACTCTCCGCAAGAAAACAAGAAAGGCACCAAAAGGAAGAGGCGAGGGCTGATCTCCATTAAGCTGACTCCACTAAATAAACGAGGAGGCTCAACAGCTACACTTCACTTCACTGTGCGGGGGACGCTTCGCTTTTATTGCTATCATAAATTCAGACCAGAAAGCGACAGAACATTGGCATTTCAATCAAGGCAGCCTCGGATAGGCGCATGAGCACACACTCACACGGCCTTCCCTGCCCAGCCCACTCAGCTTTGTGTGCTGAAAGCTTTATGAAAGAAAGCCTGGAGGATATTCAGAGATCGCTGACAAGATTCAAAGGGATGGGATTTTACAAATCCTTATACAGGAACCAGGAGCCCTTCCTCACCAATGGGAATTTGAAATATAGCCCTCGGCTCCTCAGCTGTACAGATGAAAAAAAATTGCAAACAACTTGCTGAGGATAGACGTTCCCATGGAACACATCTCCCTCAAGCCCAATGCACGCTGTCCTCCCTTCTTTAAGAATCAGGAATTGGTGACATTACTGGGGTAATAGTGACACACGTGGCATCTTCAATCATTTGGCAAATTATAAGACAGGGCTATGTCACTTCAGCAACTGAAATAAGGAGGCAGACCAACATTAGCAAATGAGCATGTGCAGGGCAGGGGTATAAGAAACGGGGCAATATTTCAAGGACTCGGGAGGTGACAAATTTTATGTTGAGCCACATCTACTGCAGGGCACCTATGATATTTCTTCAGGTACAGACATTGCACCAGGGTAACCTGCTCTGTGCACATTTGTAAAGTATTTATACTCCATCAGCTTCTTGCCAGGAGAAAAATAATAGCGGGTCTTTGCACATATGCCAGATGAGTTTTATAATGGAAGCCGTAGCTTGATTCTGAGTAAATTATTAAATCACCAGCTCTTTGATGAAATGGAATTGTCTGCACTGATCTTCCAGATTAAAAAAAAATGCTCTTTTGTAGAAAATGACTGTCCCAGAATAGGAGACATAACTCAACCCTCTGCCTCAGAAGACAGTGGAAAGGGAAGAAAACCAGCATTTATTGAGCAAAGCACCAGACGCTGAGTCGGCACTGCTATGTGACTTCACTGATTCTTATATCAAGCCTGCAAGCAAAGAACAAGTAATCCCATGTTAGAAATGAACCGTTCGATGAGGGTAGGTCACTTGCCTTGCCACATAATGCTAAGAAGTGGGAGAAATAGGCTCAGTGCCTGTGGCTCAAGCTGCTAAGGTGCCAGCCACATACACCTAAGGTGGCAGGTTCGAATCCCCAGCCCAGGCCCGCCAAACAATGATGGCTGCAACCAAAAAATGGCCAGGTGTTGTGGCGGGCGCCTGTAGTCCCAGCTACTTGGGAGGCTGAGGCAAGAGACTCGTTTGAGCCCAGGAGTTGGAGGTTGCTGTGAGCGTGATGCCACAGCACTCTACCCAGGGGGATAGCTTGAGGCTCCGTCTCAAAAACAAAAAAAAAAAAAAAGAAGTGGGAGAAATAAAATTTGAAAATGTTAGTCTTACTAAAATCTAAGCTCGTTCAGATATTGGATGCTAACTCCCAGCCTAGACATCTGGATAAAGTTGGCCACCTACATAGTCTTGCCCTGGCTTTTCAAACCAAAATTAAATATATTCTCAGTAACTAAGTCAATCTGTCAACTAATATGTGTTGATGTCTATACATATTGAGTAATTATATGTTACTCTATTGCATTTCATACATGTAGACTCTATGTCCTAATGTAATTACTAATAGCAAAAAATACTCTCTAATAATGTGGTCAGAACAAATTTTTTTTGCATTTTTTAATTTCAAAATATTAAGGGGGTATAAATATTTTTGTTACATGGATATTGTGTATAATGCTTAAGTCAGGGCTATTAGTGCTCCTATCATCATAATAGTGTTCACTGTACCCAATAGGTAAGTTTTATGCCTCATCCCTCTCCCACCCTCTCCCCTTTTTGGTTTACAATGTCCTTTATACACTTTTTGTGCCTGTGTATGCCTGCTGTTTAGCTCCTAATTATTAATAAGAATATACAGTGTTTGGTTTTCCATTTCTGAGCTACTTCACTTAGGATAATGGTGTCCAGTTCCATCCAAGTTGCTGCAAGTGACATTACTTCATTCCTTTTTATGGCTGAGTAGTATTCCATGGTATACATACACCACACTTTCTTTTATCTACTCATGAATTGATGTTCACTAGGTTGATTCTACATCTTTGTGATTAGAAATTGCACTGTGATAAACACTCAAGTGTGGATGTGTTTTGGATAAAGTGACTTTTTTTTCCTTTGGGTAGATACCCAGCAGTGAGATTGCCAATGGAACAGTAACTCTACATTTATTTCTTTGAGGAATCTCTATATTGTTTTCCACAGAGGTTATAATAATTTGCAGCCCCACCAGCAGTGTGTAAGTATTCCTTTCTCTCTGCATGCATGCCAGCATCTATTGCTTTCTTTAAATTTCAGATTAATATAGAAGCACAAATGATTAGGTTACATTGTTTGCCTTTGTTAGGTAAAGTCAAATAGTAGGTGAGCCATTCACCCAGGAGGTGTGTCATAAACCCTTACACTGTACACATTAGGCGAGAGCTTGCCATCAACTCATAAATGAATAAATAAACTGTGGTATACGTATATTGTAGAATACTGTTCATCCATAAAGATGGAGACTTTATCTGGGTAGATTTGGAGAATGTCCTCCTACGTAAAGTATCACAAGAATGGAAAAGCAAGCATTTGATGTACTCAATACTAACATCTATTGTTTTTTTACTTTTTAATAATGGTCATTGTGACAGAGGCAAGAGAGGATGTCATTGCAGTTTTAATTTGCAGCTCCCTGATGGTCAGTGATACCAAGCATTTTTTCTTATGTTTATTGGCCATTTGTCTATCTTCTTTTGAACAACCTTTCCTTCACATTTATGCCCAGTTTTTAATAGGGTTATTTGTTTCTTTTGTCCCTAATTTATTTGTAAATTCTGGATATTGGCCCTTTCTCAAATATATAGCTTGTGAGCATTTTCTCCCATTCTTAGGTTTTCTGCTTCCTCTGTTGATTATTTCCTTTAATATATAGAAATTTTTAATTTAAGTCCCATTGATTTATTTTTGCTATTGCTATATTTGCTTTGGGGGCCTTAGTTTTTAATTCTTTGTCTAGGCCAAGGTCTAGAAGAATTTCTCCCACTTTTTCTTCTCAGAAAAAAATTTTTAAAAGAATTGAGTAGCATAAAAATTAAGAGTTATTTAATTCATCCATTCATTCACTCATTCAACAAATAATTACGGAAATGCTATAACCCATACATGTTCTAGATGCTAGTGATACAACAATTAACAAAACATATGGCATCCTTATTCTCATAGATTCTATATTCTAACGATGAAGATAGCTAATAAATAAGCAAACAGGTAATATGTCATCAGTTCAGTGAAGAAAAATAAGGCAGAATTGGAAAGGGAAAAGAGAGAGATTAGGGTTCTGTTTTATAGTAAAATAGTTAATACAACTATGTCACCTCTCTGATAAGGGGAGATTTGAATAGTAACCTGAAAGAAGTGAAGGAGTAAGCCACAGGGTTGGGGGAGCAAAGTAAGTGGGGAGGGATTGTTCCACAAGGAGGGAACAGCAATACCCTGGGAAAGATTGTCCTCACTGTGTTCAAAGTCAGCAAGGAGGCTCAGCGCCTATAGCTCAACCGGCTAAGGCGCCAGCCACGTACACCTAAGGTGGCAGGTTCGAATCCCCAGCCCGGACTCGCCAAACAAAAATGACGGCTGCAACCAAAAAATAGCCAGGCATTGTGGCGGGCGCCTGTGGTCCCAGCTACTTGGGAGGCGGAGGCAAGAGACTTGCTTGAGCCCAGGAGTTGGAGGTTGCTGTGAGCTTTGATGCCACAACACTCTACCCAGGATGACAGCTTGAGGCTCTGTCTCAAAAAATAAATAAATAAAAATAACAAATGCTGGCAACAGTGCAAACAAAAGGACACTTTTAGACATGGCTGATGGGCACAGGAACTAGTGCAGCCACCCTAGAAAACAGGGCAGAAGTTTCTCAAAACACCAAAAATACCCACAGGTGTGGTGTCTCGCCCCTGTAATACAAGCACTTTGGGAGGCTGAGGGAGGAGGGTTGTTTGAGGCCAGGAGTTCAAGTCCAACCTGGGCAACATAAGTGAGACTTCATCTCTACAAACAAACTAAAAATGAGCTGGGCATGATGGCATGTACCTGAAGTCCCAGCTACTTGGGAAGTTGAGGTGGGAGGATGGCTTGAGTCTGGGGGTTTGAGGCTTTAGTGAGCTACAGTTTGTGCCTCTGCACTCCAGCCTGGGCAACATAAATAAAGATAAAAACAGAACTACCGTATGATTCAGTAATCTCACTACTAAATATTCAAAGGAAAGGAAATCAGTATGTCAAAGGGATTCCTGCACCCCTATGTTTACTGCAGCACTGCTCATAACAGCTGAAATATGGAATCAACCTAAATGTTTATGGACTGACAAATAAATTTTTTAAAATGTGATAAACATACACAATGGAATACTATTCAGCCAATGAAATCCTATCCTTCTCATCATGGATAAGCCATTATGTTAAGCAAAATAAGTCAGGCACAGAGAGATAAATACCACATGTTTTCATGCAGATGTGGGAGCTAAGAAATAAATTTTGAGCTCATGGAAGTAAGGTGTAGAATTGTGGGTATTAGAGGCTAGAAAAGGTAGGGAGGAGTGTAGGATAAGGAGAGGTTAAATATTCAATACAAAATTACAAATAGGTAAGATAAATGAGTTCTAATATTCTGAAGCACACACAACAGGGTGAATATGGTTACTATAATTTATCATACATTTACAAAAAATTAAGTGGCAAGATTTTAAATGTTCACAACATAAAGAAATGATAAATGTTTGAGACAATGAATATAATTCCCCTGATTTGATCATCACATGTTGTATTCCCATGTGGAAACATCACTCTGTAGCTAATCAATATGTGTAATTATTACATGCCAACTAAAATCAAAAGGAAAAAAAAATTTATTTAGTATTCACTATGTGCCAGGCACTATTCTGGAAAAATAAAAAATATAAACAAATAGACAAGCAAGATCCTTTCAAATAGTGTTCAAAGTATTATGGATGGAAAAAAAATGCCTGGAAATGGAGATTTTCCTTTACACCAATGTTTCTCAACCTTTTTATATCTCACAGCACACTTAAATTATGTTGATCAAAAAAATAATAAAGAAAGCATTGTAATCCTAGCACTCTGAAAGGCCAAGGCAGAGGGATTGCCTGAGCTCACAGGTTGGAGACCAGCCTGAGCCAAAGCAAGACCTCATCTCTAAAAATAGCCAGGCATTGAGGCAGGTGCCTATACTACCAGCTACTCAGGAGGCAGAGGAAAGAGAATCACTTGAGCCCAAGAGTTTGAGGTTGCTGTGAACTGTGACACCACAGCATTCTACCCTGGGCGAGAAAGTGAAACTCTGTGTCAAAAAAAAAAAAAATTCATATACTGTGCTTTGAACTTCTTTCATAAGAATAATTTAATTAATCATCTTTAAAATTTTTCCTGGCACACCTAAGATCCTCTCATAGCACACTAATGTGCCATGCCACACCAGTTGAAAATCACTGCTTTAGACTGAGTAGACAAGGAAGCTCTCTTTAAGAAAGCAGCATTTAAACTAAGATATAAATGATCCAAAGCAGCCATACTAAGATCTGGAGGCAAAGCATTCTAGGCTGAAACACCAGCTGCTGCAAAAGCCCTTAGGTGAGTATAAGACTTATTGACCTTGTGGGGACACACCAACACTGACCTTGTGGGGAACATAGTAGGCAATGTACAGTTGCTAGTACAACAGTTGGAATTCAGTAAATAACTGTTGAATTATATGACTAAAACCCAACCCAAAAATATTTCTATCTTTAGCAAGAGTATAAAACATTCTTTAGCTAAATCAAACTTACCAGTATCAAAGAAAAGTTTAAAAGAATTTTAAAAACTTCAAATCCTTAAGTATAGAAGCAAACTTGACCTTGAATGTTCTGAATTCCCTTTCCCCCAAATACACACATTTTAAAACATGTGAGCAAATACAGTAAGCATACTTGTGTTCTCAAAAGGTTGGGAATAAATAAAGGTCTATAAATGTTTGAAATATTGGCACCCATAGCCCAGTGGCCAGTCACATACACTGAGGCTGGGGGGTTCAAACCCAGCCCAGGCCAGCTAAGCAATGACAACTGCAACAAAAAATAGCCCGGCATGGTGGCAGGTGCCTATAGTCCCAGCTACATGGAAGGCTGAGGCAAGAGACTCACTTGAGCCCAAGAGTTTGAGGTTGCTGTGAGCTGTGACACCATGGCACTCTACCAAAGGTGACAAAGTGAAACTCTGTCTCAAGAAGTAAATAAATAAATAAATGTTTGAAATATGCTAAAGGCAGGGGTGTACAGTTAATAATTCTGAAACTGCTTTACATGTACACTAAAGTCAAGCAAGTAAGTGAGTGGCTGGTGAGTAGTGGGACCCAGGCTTCTCACTGTTGGAGAAGGAAGTGGTAGATAAGCAAGAAAGGAAAACCAGAATGAACTCCATGGTGCTGAATCAGAGTTGAGATACCACATTTAGCTTAATACATACATAGTTGGATAAAAACAGAAATAATCTGGCCCTCTCCTCCATCAGAGACTAAAAGCTATAACATCCCAGTAATAATTAGCACACCAGTTTGTAGATCTTTATTTCTAAATACCACGCCTCCGTGGAAAGAACCAGGACCCTTGGAGAAACGGCTGATTCTAAAGATGGGGCAGAGAAAATACAAGACAAGTTCGAAGCATCTTGTAGTGCCAGAAAGGAAGGAAGTACTTAAAAAACAAAATGATGAGAGCATGTCAAAGGGACGTAAGAGCCAACGTGAAAGAGCTCTCAGACAACAACCATAGTCCAAAATATAAGATAACTGTATATGATATGATACAAACCAATGATTGAATAATACACAAATGGCAAAGAAGGGACAAATCTTTCTTACAGAAAAATTCTAAGTAGCATGTGCATATACCCCTCCCTGCAGAAGCAGAGCTTAACTTCCCCTGTCCCCAAACTTGATGGTAAACCAGACTCAGTGATTCACTTCCAAAAATTAGCATATGGAAAAGATAATAGTAATAATTTTACTGTGATGAAACCTGACAATTACTACCCCACCCAAGTAATGAAAGTTAACATCACCAGTAATGTGGCATCTGTGCCTCTAATAAGATGGGCTAAGAAGGGCAGTTCTTCTCTGTGGTATTCTTTCCAAAAACATGTAACTCCAATTTAATTACTAAAGAACATTAGGGACATTCTACAAGATCCCTGGCCAGTACTGCTTAGGGCTGCCAAGGTCATGAAAAACAAGACAAGATCATCGGAAGAAAAAACAAAAAACTGTCACAGGCTAGTCCAGAGGAGAGTAGGAACACACAAGAGCTAAATGCAGAGTACTAAGGGCTGGTACAGTGTCTCACACCTGTAATCCCAGCACTTGGGAGGGCAAGGCAGGTGGATTGCCTGAGCTCCTGGGTTCGAGACCAGCCTGAGCCAGGGCTTGTCTCTAAAAATAGCCGAGCATTGTAGCAGGCACCTGTAGTCCCAGCTACTCAGGAAGCTGAGGCAAGCGAATCACTTCAGCCCAAGAGTTTGAAGTTGCTGTGAGCTATGATGCCACAGCACTCTACCCAGGGTGAAAAAGTGATACTCTGTCTCAAAATAAATAAATAAAAATCAATGCAGTACACTGGTCTGGATTCTGGAAGAGAAAGAGAACATTAATAGAAAAACTTGTGAAATCCAAACGTGCCAGTGTTCTGTTTCTTAGTTTTAATGAGTGTGCCAAGGTAAAGCAAGATGTTTACAATGGAGAAAATAGCATAAGGGGTTATATAGGAACTCTGTACTATTTTGCAACTTTTTTGTAAATTTAAAATTATTCCAAAATTAAAAGTCTATTTTTTTAAATGCTATAAAAAATCTTATTTCTTTCAGATTCTATTTCTACAAAGACCTTCCAGGAGCATTTCTTTTCTTACCTTGACTTTTTACACATACACACATGCATGTACACACACACAAGAATTTAAGGTAGCATTCAAAATTACATAATACAGCATGATAAAATCAATTAAAAATAGACAAAAGAAATAGGAGTAAGAAAGTAAGATAGATGGAGGAGTGAAGATTGTGCATAAGTAACTTACTAGAGGTAAGTCATAAATCTAAATAAAAGGATTCTTACAAACTAAAAAAGAAAGCAAAATATGATCAGTTGAAAAATTTATATAATCTTAAGATAAAGAGTGAATTATGATCTTGGAGGCAAGCTGGCCAACTGAAGCCAGCTTTCCACAGAGGCTCCTGTCCAGAAAGAGAGTTAAAGGACAGAAGTTTAACAAGTAAGCTGATGGTTTGGAGCTGAGCCAAGAGAAAAGGTTGAAGATTGTACCTCAATCCTGTTGAGGTGAGCTGCAACCCCAAGGAAACAAACGATAGGTTCAAACTCCATCACTAAGCAGATGGGAGTCTCCTCCCCCATGAGAATGGTTCACAGTATACTTTATACAAACAAGTGAGCAGAATTCAAATCCCCTCCTATTTTATCCCATGGGAGAGACCCTTTAAAAACCGGAACTCCTTCCCTAGAGAGGAATTACAAGTGTGCCATGGCACTCTCCCACCAGGCATAAAACTGAATAAAACTGTATATATTCTCTACCTGCAATTCTGAACTCCCAGTACTCCCCTCCACTCTCACCACTAGGTCTGGAAGCCTGTCCCCCATGGAGTCCACATTCTTAGGCATTTTCTCAAGAGGTGTGGACAAGGCATAGGCTGTTGCAGGTCTGTGCTGATTCTGTGGCACAGGGGTAAGGAGAAGACAGTGAACTGAGGGAACCACATGGGAAAAGGAGAGGCAGTGCCCCATGGCACAGAGCAGAAGTGGCAACGGAGAGAACGATAGGGCTTACACCCCTGGGGATAATTTGGAAAAACACTCCCTGCCTCTCTGGGCAACCAGAGGAAGCCAAGCATCTTCTCTAGTGGCAGCCACTGGCAGAACAGATCTGGGATGGAAATGCAGGCCCCATGAGTAAAGAGTATACCTGAAGCTGTACCTGCCTGGGCAGGATGGGGCAGGAACAAAGACTAGAATATGTACATGTACAGCTGGCATACTCTCAGGGTGGGACTGAGCCAGAAGGACTGCTTTAGTGAGCCTAAGCAGCACCCAGCACTCAGGGGATCATAGCTGAGACAAAAGCAGATGGGGAGAGGCAAAAATTGAGAGCTGAGTGTGAGCTCTAATTGCGCCCATCCCAATACAGAGTGTAATGGAGACAGACATGCTAGCTCCAATCACCTGAGGACTATCCAAAGTGGTGCCCTGGGTGTGTGGTTGTGGGAAGATTTGATTTTCCTTTTCCAGTTGTTGCCCATGGGGGCAGGGTGACTTAATTACTGGTATTTCTCCATAGCTGAGACTTCAAACCAGAGTAACTGATTCACTAGGGTAGGACAGAGACCAGCTGAAAACAAGACAGGGCTACTTAGCCCCACCACACCAAGCAGGTCCCCAGTTTCTCAGGCCATAGCACTGTAAGGGTCCTTTGCAAAGTTCTAGGGGAAAAGGTACAGACATCAGTCACAACTCTTGGGCAAAGGGCTGATTAATCACTACTCCAGGAGCCCCCAACCCAACTTCATCTTATCTATTCATCTAGCCAAATGGTATAAAATAATCATGAGGTGGAATCAGCAGAAATACCCAGTAACATTAATAACCAGAGTAGATCAACTCCCCCAAGGAATAACATGGCTGACACAACCAAAGATCCCATTCATAAACAAATTGCTGAGGTGTCAGAAATCGAATTCAGGCTCAGCGCCTGTGGTTCAAGTGGCTAAGGCACCAGCCAGATACACCTAAGGTGGTGGGTTCAAATCCAGCCGAGGCCCACCAAACAACAATGATGGCTGCAACCAAAAAAAATATCCAGGCATTGTGTCGGGTGCCTGTGGTCCCAGCTACTTGGGAGGCTGAGGCAGGAGACTCGCTTAAGCCCAGGAGTTGGAGGTTGCTGTGAGCTGCAACGCCACGGCACTCTACCCAAGGGGGTAGAGGCTCTGTCTCAGAAAAAAAAAAAAAGAAAGTAAAGAAAAGAAATCAAATTCAGAATTTGGATTGTAAATATGATTAATAGAATGGAGATAAAGTTGGAATTAGAAATTCAAAGAGCATTTCAAAAGTTGTCTCAAGAATTGAATGAATTCAAAGACAAAATCACCAAGGATTCTGACACATTGAGACAAGAACTTGCAGCCCTCAAAGATCTGAGAAATACAGTAGACCCCTCAGTAACAGAATGGAGCAGGCAGAAGAAAGGATTTCTGACATTGAAGACAAAGCTTTTGAATGCTCCCAAACTCTCAAAGAGGAAGAGAAGTGGAGAGCAAAAACGGATCATTCTCTCAGAGAGCTCTGGGATAATTCGAAGAAAACTAATACCCACCTTATAGGAATTCCTGAAGGTGATGAAGTGGCTTCAAAAGGCACACATGCTCTACTTCATGAAATACTGAAGGAGAACTTCCCGACCTGCCAAGAGATTCTGAAATTCAGATAGCATACAGTTTCAGAAAGCCAGCACAACTCAACCCAAATAAGATATCTCCTAGACACATTATAATTAACTTTGCTAAAGTTAAAATAAAGGAGAAAATTCTGCAAGCAGCCAGACGTAAGAAAAACATAACCTACAAGGGGAAGAACATTAGAATGACTACAGATGTCTCTGCTGAAACCTTTCAAGCTAGAAGAGGGTGATCATCAATTTTTAATCTCCTAAAACAAAATAACTTTCAACCCAGGATCCTGTATCCAGCTAAACTGAGTTTCATTTATGATGGCAAAATTAAATATTTTAATGCCATTCACATATTGAAGAAATTTGCCATAACTAAACCAGCTCTCCAGGATATTCTCAGACCTATTCTCCATAATGACCACAATCCTCCACCAAAAAGTAAACTCACTTAGAAACTTTTTATCAAATTCCAACTTCCACAGTGGCAAAAGGATTAAAAATGTCCACTGGACTTTCAAAAAACTCAATACCCAAAATCCTACCAGACTTATCAATATTCACAATTAATGTGAATGGCTTAAATTGTTCTCTAAAGAGCCACACATTGGCTGACTGGATGCAAAAACTCAGGCCAGATATCTGCTGCATACAAAAATCTCATCTCACCTTAAAAGATAAATATAGACTCAGGCTGAAGGAATGGTCACCTATATTTTAGGCAAATGGAAATCAGAAAAAAGCAGGTGTTGCAATTTTATTTGCAGATACAATAGGCTTTAAACCAACAAAAGTAAGGAAAGATAAGGATGGTCATTTCATATTTGTTAAGGGTAACACTCAATATATGAGATTTCAATTATTAACATTTATACACCCAACCAGAATGCTCCTCAATTTATAAGAGAGACTCTAACAGACATGAGCAACTTGATTTCCTTGAGCACCCTAATAGTCGAAGATTTTAGCACTCCTTTGTTAGCACTCCTAATGTTGGATAGGTCCTCCAAAAAGAAGCTAAGCAAAGAAATTTTAGACTTAAACTTAACCATTCAACAATTGGATTTTACAGATATCTACAGAACATTCATCATAACAAAACTGAATATACATTCTTCTCATCAGGCCATGGAACATACTCCAAAATTGATCACATCTGAGGTCACACATCTAACCCCAGCAAATTTAAAGGAATAGAAATCATTCCTTGCATCTTCTGCATCAACTATACAAAATCTCCCTAAAAAGAAAAAGCCCAGGACCAGATGGCTTCACATCAGATTTCTACCAAACCTTTAAAGAGGAACTAGAACCTATATTACTCAACCTTTTCCAAAATATAGAAGAAGAAGGAATACTACCCAATACATTTTAGGAAACAAGTATCACCTTGATCTCCAAACCAGAAAAAGACCCAACAAGAAAAGAAAATTATAGACTAATATCACTAATGAATACTGATGCAAAAATATTCTACAAGATCCTAGCAAACAGAATCCAGCAACACATCCAACAAATTATATACCATGACCAAGTGGGTTTTATCCCAGGGTCTCAAGGCTGGTTCAATATATGTAAATCTATAAATATAATTCATCACATAAACAAAGTAAAAAACAAAGACCATATGATTCTCTCAATTGATGCAGAAAAAGCTTTTGAAAATATCCAGCATCCTTTCATGATCAGAACACTTAAGAAAAGGGGTATGGAAGGGACATTTCTTAAACTGATAGAGGCCATCTACAGCAAACCCACAGCCAATATCGTATTGAATGGAGTTAAATTGAAATCATTTCCACTCAGATTAGGAACCAGGCAAGATTGCCCATTGTCTCTACTGCTTTTTAACATTGTAATAGAAGTCTTAGCCATCACAATTAGGCAGAAAAAGGTGATCAAGGGTATCCACATAGGGAGGGTCAGAAGAGATCAAACTTTCACTTTTCATAGATGATATGATTGTATATCTGGAAAACACCAGGGATTCTACTACAAAACTCTTAGAAGTGATCAAGGAATATAGCAGCATCTCAGGTTACAAAATCAACAACACTCATAAATCAGTAGCCATTATATATACCAACAATAGTCATGCTGAAAAAACAGTCAAGGACTCTATTCCATTCACAGTAGTCCAAAGAAGATGAAATATTTGGGAGTCTACTTAACAAAGGATGTGAAAGATTTCTATAAGGAGAACTATGAAACTCGAAGAAAAAAAACAGCTGAAGGTGTTAACAAATGGAAAAACATACCATGCTCATGGCTGGGAAGAATCAACGTTGTTAAAATGTCCATACTACCCAAAGCAATATACAATTTTAATGCAATCCCTATTAAAGCTCCACTGTCATACTTTAAAGATCTCAAAAAAGTAATACTTCATTTTATATGGAATCAGAAAAAAACCTTGAATAGCCAAGACATTACTCAGAATTAAAAACAAAGCAGGAGGAATCACGTTACCAGACCTCAGACTATACTATAAATAGATAATGATCAAAACATCATGGTACTGGCACAAAAACAGAGAGGTAGATGTATGGAACAGAATAGAGAACCAAGAGATGAACCCAACTACTTACTGTTCTTTGATCTTTGACAAACCAATTAAAAACATTCAATGGGGAAAAGATTCCCTAATTAACAAATGGTGCTGGATGGACTGGCTGGCGACCTGTAGAAGACTGAAACTGGACCCACATTTTTCACCATTAACTGAGATAGACTCTCACTGGATTAAAGATTCAAACTTAAGACATGAAACTATAAAAATACTTTCCCTGCACTTTCAGTGGAAAGTGGAAAACACTTGAAGAAATCAGCCTGGGAGAATATTTTATGAGGCAGACCCCCTGAGCAATTGAAGCAACACCAAAAATACATTACTGGGACCTGATCAAACTCAAAAGCTTTTGCACAGCCAAAAACACAGTAAGTAAAGCAATCAGACAGCCCTCAGAACAGGAGAAGATATTTGCAGGTTATGTCTCCAACAAAGGTTTAATAACCAGAATCCACAGAGAACTCAAACATA